>SRLM01000403.1:535066-674227 GCA_015708895.1 Populus ilicifolia | reverse complement strand
CTATTTTATTCTACTTATATAAGTAAAAATACTTAGTATATTGAATATTAAAACTTTATTTTCCTATTAAAAACTCTAATAAAAAAGGATTTTTATAAAAATTATTTTTAATTTTATAAATAATAAAATTAAAATAAAAAATATTATCAAACAATGAAAGGTTTGATACAATTTTTTTCCTTTATAATAATTGACAATACATTAAACTCATGATAGTAAAATCAAACTAATAAATTACAAATCAATTTTTTTATTTTAAAAGTATTTTTGAAACATAAAAATAAATTGATTTGTGATTATTAGTTTAACAAAAATAATTTTGAAAAAAAAATATTTTTTATTACTTAAAATTAAATTTTTACTTATATTTTTAGACCGTTTTGATATGTTGATATCAAAAATAAATTTTTTAATTATATTATTTTAATATATTTTAAAATATAGAATGTTTTAAAAATTAACCATTATTGTAATAAAAAATATATAGAAAAATTGTCAGCTGCGGGTCATGCAAGTAAAACCAGAAGGAAAGAAATTCAATAATACCTATTAAGAGACCAAGACAGCCCAAAAATAAATAAATAAATAAATATCTGAATTATTTTTATGTGATGGCGTGGATGGGAGGAGAAATTAGTCAATTAAGCAAGTCAACCCAATCCACAGAGCCCCCGTTGCTCACCTATACAAAATATGTGATGATACTGGGTCCATATGCATCATAATCACTGGTCATAGAAATTAAATCCACCAAGAATAAATAATTTTTTTAAAAAAAAAAACGTAGAGGAGGAACAAATGGTAATTTGAACTAATCTTTATGCCCTGACAGGAAAACCAAATACCAACCTGTTTTCAGCCCTGGGTTTCGATTTCCTATGTTTTTGTTTTTGTTTTTGTTTTTGTGCTCTCTCAAATCTTCCTTCTTCCTAAACTTTGCACACAAAGCAAGAAACAGAGAGAGAGTCCCATCTCTCTATTGGCTATTTCTGTAAATGCAACTACCATTTTCCTTTTGTCTATTTGTCTCTTATGGATTTTTAATTTGACTTTTGTTTTTGATAACCTTGTTCATGTTGTCTCCCTCCCCCCATGTCTCTCTCTGTGAAATCAAGTTGTGGATTTTATCAATCTCAGATCAAATTTCTAGGGTTTTCTTGGATCTCTCTGTTCATGTCATCAATGTAAGTAATTCCCTCCTCCGTATACGAAATTAGGCAAATCCTCAAGTGGGTTTTATTTTTTTTCTTGCTTTGTTGATGAATCCTGAGGTAGGAGTTTGGATTTTAAGAGCCTTGCATGCGCAGCCTCGTTTGATTTTTCTTTTTTTAATTTACTAATTTGACTAGGCTTCTGTTGCCTAGCTGTGAAAAATGTATTGGATTTGAGGTGTTTAAAAGGTGGAGACTTTGGTTTTTTTTGGGTGGGAATAGATTAGGATTAGTGTTGTGGTTTGGGTTTTGGCTAAGCAGCAAAAATGATCAAGCAAATACTGGGTAAGCTACCTCGAAAACCCTCAAGATCATCGAGTAACGACTCAGACAATGATGGTGGACTCAATGCCCACTCGTCTTTGAACTCATCTCATGGAGCGAATTCCATTAACAACTCAAAGCCCTCTTCCAATTCATCCAAAACTTCCAATCCGAGTTTGGGCGCTTCACGCTTGAACAATGGGATCCTGGCACCGAATAGCAAGATGAATCAAGGGAAAAAGTCAGCTCCCCAATTGGGTCCTGTGATTACTTCTGGGGTTTACGAAGCATTGCCTAGCTTTCGTGATGTTCCTAATTCAGAGAAGCCGAATCTTTTTATTAAGAAGTTGAACATGTGTTGCGTTGTGTTTGATTTTAGTGATCCGGCTAGGAATCTAAAAGAGAAGGACATTAAGAGGCAGACTTTGCTTGAACTTGTTGATTATATTTCAACTGTGACTTCAAAGTTCAATGAGATGGCAATGCAAGAAATTACAAAGATGGTAGCAGCCAATTTGTTCAGAACACTTCCATCTGCAAACCATGATAACAAGATTCTAGAAATGTTTGATCCCGAAGATGAAGAGCCAGCTATGGAGCCGGCTTGGCCTCATCTTCAGATTGTTTATGAGTTTCTGCTTAGATTTTTGGCTTCATCAGAAACTGACGCCAAGCTTGCCAAGAGATACATTGACCATTCATTTGTGCTGCGACTGCTGGACTTATTTGATTCTGAGGACCAAAGAGAGAGGGAGTATTTGAAGACGATACTCCACCGCATTTATGGGAAGTTCATGGTACATCGACCATTCATTAGGAAGGCTATCAACAATATCTTCTACAGATTCATTTTCGAGACAGAGAGGCATAATGGGATTGCAGAAATGCTTGAGATATTGGGAAGCATTATTAATGGGTTTGCTCTGCCATTGAAGGAAGAGCACAAGCTTTTTCTTGTCCGTGCCTTAATTCCACTTCACAAGCCCAAGTGTGTATCGATGTATCATCAACAACTGTCATATTGTATCACTCAATTCGTGGAGAAAGATTTCAAGCTGTCTGATACTGTAATTCGAGGTCTCTTAAAGTATTGGCCCATAACCAATAGTTCCAAGGAAGTTATGTTTCTTGGTGAGTTGGAGGAGGTCTTAGAAGCTACTCAGGCAGCAGAATTTCAGCGATGCATGGTTCCTTTATTCCATCAAATTGGACGCTGCCTCAACAGCTCACATTTTCAGGTACTGGATTCAGAATAATTATTTATGAGTTTTTGGTGGTTGATAAAAGGTTTATCATTTTTTAGCATTTACTGCTTTGTTGTTTCTGCTGCTTTCTAATTGCATTTATCATCTCACCGTTGACATTGTATTTGTACCATTTTGATGCAACATAAAGATAAATCTAGGGTTCTCAAGCACTAAGGTTACAGACCTACTCTAGAGAAATCTATATAGAAAATTCTCTGTTATTTTTATTAAATCTGAATAATAGTATGAATCTTTAAAAATAAAGTAGACATCCCCTATTTATAATAGTTCTAATCTTTTGTAGAAAAGGATTCCTAATTAGAACTTTCATAACTAATAGAATCCATCTAGTATTAGGATTTTTAAATAGTAAAATGGTAATTAAATTACAATTCCTAAACGATGTAGGAAACAAATAATTAAAATCTAAAATTAACTAGGAAAATAATTAAAATATAAAAACAGAAACTCCAGGCTTCATATCAGATGGTTCTGGGTTTCTTCATGGACTTCTTTTCAAGCTTAACCTTGTCAATCTGGTCCATAAACTCTTGGGGGATAATTGTTCACATTTAATTACTAATCATTCTTTCCGGCACTTTAATTTCAGTTGTACAACTGAAACTTTTTTTTTTGCCATCTTACATTATGTGAACTTTAATTGTTTTCATGAGGATATTTGAATTCCAAATTGGATTGTTGCACATTTAGTTTGCCACTTATTTATTTGCACTATCTTTTTACTTGTTTCATACAATGGATTTGAGCTTTTCTGAATTTATTTGCTTACTGTGTTTCTCTCATTTTTCTGCTGTGAATTATTGAAGTTGGGTTTATAGCATTGATGATGAGAGGTGTGGACATCTGTCTTGGCTTCAACAATTACATTCAATTTTATTGATTACATCGTGTGTTCACAGATTTTCCATGTAATAGGATTCTTTAAATCGTGCAAATAAAAGGCAAACATAAAGGGATCTGGTCAGAATTTGCATTTTTTTCATGTCATTTGCCAGAGTTTTTTTTATTATGCATCTTCAAAGATATATACCCACTACTCATGTAACTATGGACTCAATACCATTAAGAACGTTTTAATATGCTCTTTTAAGACTTTTTCATTGACCTATTTAATGTTCTATTTGATATTAAAATCAAGAAGGCTGAGTAAAGTGCTATGATTTTTCTCCCTGAGATAAAAAGTAGGGGTCACACCCAACTCCATGGGAAGTATATAAGATAACCACTCGAGATAAAATCAAAGAGAAGCCTAACATACCATTGTAAAGCTACTTGAGAAGTCCAAAGATACTTTCCATGAAAATGGAAAAACATAGTTAGTATGAAGGAAATGTCCATCTGTGCTAGGACCTTACAACTGGAGTTGATGTATTTATGATGGGAGTTCTACTCCATAAGGGCTCCATGAAAATGAAAAAACATTTAGCATGAAGGAAACATCCATCTGTACTAGGACCTTACAACTGGAGTTGATGTATTTATGATGGGAGTTCTACTCCATAAGGGTGCCATGAAAATGAAAAAACATTTAGCATGAAGGAAACATCCATCTGTACTAGGACCTTACAACTGGAGTTGATGTATTTATGATGGGATTTCTACTCCGGGTGAGATTTTGTTCACACACACTTAGTCAATGAAATGAACACAATAGTCCTCCGCTCATCATCTTTGTGAAGTAGTCCCTGCAGTCCCTCACCATGACTTAGAAGCACAAGGCATAATATTAATATTTGATTATTTAGGAATTTAACTACAAAATAATAATCACTAATATTTCTAAATAATACTAAATATCTTTGATGATCATACAACATTAAAATTTAAATGAAATATTAATTTCAATTGTTGCTTTTCTTTATCCCCAACCAGATGCTCTATCAGCTCCTCACATATCTTTCACACATCACCACTCAAGAGCAGTGTGTTTCCTAGTGATTATGCTATAGTGATTATGCTATCAACATAAGTATCTTCCCTATAGCAGCAGCCCAAGTTAAAAAAGCTAGCTTAGGGGGTGCACCTGTCTTCTAGATGCATTTGTGTGGAACCACCCACATGGCCTTGTAAAATTCTTTCACCTCTCTTTTTTCTTATCAGAACCCCACAATTACAAGGTCATCTTATGAACACTAAGAGATAATTTTACACTTTAATGAGAGGCCAAAATTATTTTAAACAAGCTACAAGCAAGTGATTTCTATCATCTGCGTTGTCATTATGATCACAGCCATGTGTTGTGCTGTGTGTCCCCGGTGATTTTATGTTTCCAGGTAGGACAATAGTTGGAGGTAAAGCCATTGGACTTCTTGTTCTGAAAACAAGTTGAATGTCTAGATGCTGAAAGCTCAGCATTTTTATGGTAATGGAGGATGTAAAGAGCGTTTTATGCTGTGAATATTTTTACCTGTAGCTTTATTTTAGGATTCAGCTGCTGCTTTCTAGTTTCTGTGGAAGTGCATGCTACTCGTAGTTTTGATATGATTACTCTTTGGTCAAGGTAACAATTGTCTGACAGATCAAGAGAATGCATGTATTCGGTAATGTTTAAGCCAAATAAGCATGCTTGTCAGTTTTCATTCTGCACATATGTGGATTAAAAGGAGACTTAATACCAAGAACATGAACGATGTTGGAGACTGCATATGTGTGCAGTGAGCTGCACATCCATGGCAGTGGATATTTTCACTTCAGATCTTATACTGTCTTGGTGAAAGCTATATTGCTTTGATAGAATCAAATGGATTTGCATATTATCTACCCATCTATTTAACCAAATTTCTGCTCCATCTGAAGGATTTGGATTTGGACTTCAGGTTGTTCATATGGATGATCTCAATCTGGTTGTTTTGGCAGGTTGCAGAACGTGCATTGTTTTTATGGAACAATGATCACATAAGAAATTTGATCACGCAGAATCGCAGAGTGATACTGCCTATAATCTTCCCAGCTTTGGAGAGAAACACAAGGGGGCATTGGAACCAAGCTGTTCAGAGTTTGACCCTGAATGTCAGGAAGATATTCTCAGATGCTGATCAAGAACTTTTTGATGAGTGCTTGGTTAAATTCGAAGAAGATGAAGTAAAGCAGATGGAGACACGGGAGAAAAGAGAATTAACTTGGAAGCGGTTGGAAGATTTGGCAACCTCTAAGGCTGTAAGCAATGAGGCTGTGCTTGTCTCAAGCTCTGTCTCGTCTATTGCCATTGCCACTGGAACAAGTCCTCGGACCACTGCAGGTGGTTGAGAGCCTTGACTAGTGTAAATTATGAGCTTACCCTCATGAAGGAATATAAGGTGAGACCTGCGATGTAGGAATTGTTCAGCCTTACTTCCCGTAGTTCTCTCATTAGTCCATACCTGAACAATGCGGAAAGTGAATGTTCGGTTTTGAGAAGCTGAGGTTACTCACCTTTTCGGTTCTATGCTTGCTCTGTTTTCTTCATTTCATCCATGAAAATGTAATTGTGTGTAATATATAGGATTTGATTCATAGAGGTAGCGCTTCTTTTGATTTCCTACCTGATAAAATTTATTTGCTGTAACGATGCAAAGAAGATTGTTCCTTCTATGCTTCGACTTTGATGACTTTCTGAACATTATTAGTTCTTTTAAACTGCTACTTCTCAAGCCAAAACATCGCCACAATCTTCCTTCAATGGCTCACCGTTTGCCATTTTGGGCCCTTAGGACTATCATCATTTTGACACTTTTGACGGGCGTTCACAAACATGCAAGTCTCTGGGGAATGGCAAAATTTATTGCTACGAATTTTCTGCCTATGCTCTTCAAGTGAGAGTACTCTGCCATGAAGTTCTAGCATTGAGAATGATTCTCAGACATGGTTTCTAGGCCAACAAACAATTTCAAGATAGCATCAATGCTTGACAAGCTTTTGATTAGAGGGTGTATCCTAAAGTTCTGAATGAACAAGTTGAAATTACTTTGCTATGGTCTTCGTGATTGTGGTAATTTATGAACTAATTCTTGCTTGAACGTAGTTAAAGATCACGGCAGTTCATGGTGGCTATCAATTAGATTCAAGTGGTGGTTTTTACACCAGCGCAGCTGACCAGGTACCTGGTCTATGTATCTGTTTAACAAAAAGCCCACAGTTTTACTTTCTGAAAGCTCATACTTTCGTTGTTACTTGCACCAGCAGTTGGAAAAGATACCAACACCACCACATTCCATTTATGATTTAAATCAAAACGCATTGATCCAATTTGAAAGTGGTTCATGACAATAAATTCAGGATTTCTAAATCCTTGTGGCAGAATCCATTGACAACCACAGTTGCAGCAAATCAGTAACATAATATCCAGACCTGCATTAGGGAATCTATAACTGAAAAATCATGAGATAATATTTTGATCATTTTACAATAGCGTTCCAAATTGCTGATACGAGTTCATATTTCTATTCTAAAATGGATGCCTTTGAAGCCAACACACAAGGAAAGAAGCATTGCATTCCTCAATGAAGTACACAGAAAAGGATTAGTGGTCATCACCATAAGCTCGGAAACTATATCGCTCTTGGTACGGAGCATTGAAAAAGAGGTCAGCCTCAAACCACTTTGGGTAGCGAACAAGGTCTCCTGCAACAAATCGCATGTATTTTTTGCTCCCTTCAGGAACTACCCTCACCTCTCCTTCCTCAATGTAAACTAACTGGTCCACCTGCCAGTCCCAGGGCAATTTGCACTTGCCAGTCTTCCACACTGACCATTTTGAAACCCCAAGCTCTGCCAGTCTATCTCGTGACACTTTCCTTTCCACCCTTATGTTGTACAACTCCTCAAGAGGCTTCTCGATGTGCATCGCCTTTATACCTTGACATTGCCGAACAGTATTTTTCAAGATTTTACAATCTCTGCTGCTTCTGTTGACAGAGAAGGTTGGGGATATGATCATGCTTGCCATAGCTACATGCAGTTTCTAGCCTTTCCCGTCTGCTCAAGCTAGCTAAAGTTGTGTCGAATGACTAACACAAGTTCAAAACATATAAATTAGCAAAGCAAAGTGACAAGTAGATTTGCTAAAGTGACAAGTAGATTTAAAACGCTGGCAAAATCATCTTTTACAGAGAATATTAATGTGTATTCCCCATGTTCCAACCATCACAATAAAAGTAAACCGTTGTACAAAAATACAAGTTCCCCAAGAGAAAGCAAACATAAAATACATAACTTTTTTTAAACTACAATAACCAGGCCTGATGGAATTATTTCAAGCACAAATTCATTTAGGCTAAGCAGATAGGTAACCATCCATCCCTCGTGCCATTCAGTTCAAGTTTTACACACCTTGTATCAACGATTCTTCTTATTTCCTGAATTTTGTTTCTATTTCTATATGCTTTTCACCTTTGGCAAAGATCGTTGCTTCATTAGCTTTGGATCATAAATAAAACCTCAACTTTAGCCTCATTCCTCGTGGACTCTAGACGGGGAACTTGTAGCGACTTCTACTAGATTTTTAACACAGAAAAAATTTCACATTTCGGATATAACTGGCAGGCTAAATCTTCATTTAAGTTTGTAGCTACGTAGACTTTAGTTTCAGGAGTAGAACAAATACATATAGGGAAAGCAAGAAGTATAATTTCACAAAGCTAACCAAAACAAGCGATAGCATATGCATGAAATGTACCAACAACAATCACCTAAACTCTCGATAATTTGTTAGCGCCCAGAATAGCAAAAAACTTCATTCATTTCAAGATTTCATCAAAAAATGCAGAGCTCCAAATATTTTATTTCATTTTCCCACAAACCAAACAGAAAGCAGATAGAAAAGAGAGAAGTAAAATCACTGATACCCAACATTTGATAATCACAAACACAATACCGAGAATAGATGGAACAAATCATAATTTGAGAGGTCTCACCTGATAATTATGGAAAGGAAAGTTTGCAGAGCCAAAGAAGAGACGAAGGGGGAAAGATGGAGTCTTTCCTAAAACCTGATAAAGTTGAGAGGTTTATCTTCTATCCGGTCGGTAGGGTCGCATGTAGGTGAATTTTTAAATGTCACCCGCTAGTCAAGGTTTACTGGGTACCGGGTCTCTCGGTTACCACTGTTATTTCCGCTTCTATTACATGGTTTAGTATTTTTAGAAATACTGGTGTTGCCGTCAAACACTATTTTTTTTTTAAAAAAATTAAATGTTTTTCAGAAATTTTAAAAAGTTTCAATGGATACGAGTTTATTCACTGCTTAATATTATTATTTTAAAAGATAAAAAAATTATAATAAAAAAATTATTTTAATAGTTTTATTAAATATAATCAAACTAATTAATTTTTAAATTTTTACTCAACTCTTTACAGAATTAAGTATTCTGAGTCTAATAGTTCCAAACATTTTATATTTAATATTATATTTGGTATGATTTAAATAGCTGGGTTTGGTAGTCATGCCAAATCTATGTATTTTTTTTAATATAGAAATTTAATTATAATTATTTTAGAAATATATTTATTTTATATTTATATTTATATTTTTTTAACCAAATATATTTTTGTCTTTTCTATATTTTTTTCTATTTTGGAATATTAACCATACACATCCCCAAAATTCACTCAATTTTTTTTATTAATTTCTAATTTTAGTGAAGAAATCATTTACAAAATTACATAAATTAAAATATCAAAAGAATAATAAGTCTTTTATATATGTAGTATTTTTTTTCCTTATAATGTATCAATTCAAAAGTTTTTCTCATGATCATATATTTCAATTTTTTATACTAATAATTATAATATAGAATAAACTCTCTTTGTAATAAATTTTAACAATCATTTCATAACAAAATCTCAAATATAAAAAAGTATAAATCTTTTTAAAAAATTTCCAACACTTGGATGAAAATATAAAATTAATATTTTCATTTACAATGCATGAAAAAAAAATTATTTTTGAAAACTTAAATTAAATCACATAAAAATGAACATTGTTTTTTCATTCTTTCCTCGTAACAACTTTATAAAATAAGTTGCATAAATAAAAAGAAATTTGTATTTAAGTTCTAATGTATATGAATGAAAAATCCTATTTAAATAAGGTAGTGTTTGTTTTACAGTCTAATCATACTTAAAAAAAATAATTTTTTAAAATTAAGTATTTGAGTTTGATAAAATTACCAAATTTAAGTGTGAGTTTGACAGACCTAAACTCGTGAGTTTAACAGATCTAGACACATGAGGTCTTGCAGACCACGTCAAATCCAAGGTGTGTGGGTCTAACAAACTATGCCAGATCCAAGCGCTTTGAATCTTGCAATCATATTAAATCTAAAATGTTTTAATATGATAAACATATTTAATTTGATAAATAATAAATAAAGAGGATAATTGAATATTTTAGTTACAAAGAAAGAAAAAAGAAAAAAATATATAAATAATTTATTACTATGCATCAATTTAAATATTATTTATTTATACACATCACAGTATATGGAAAAAAACACATGTATCTAGTTAGATGATAAATAATTATATTTGAAAATAAAAAAAATTCAATACTCGTGTGTAAAAAGTTAAAGAAATATTTGTCTGCTTATGAAAAAAATTAAAAATAAAAATATAATTACAGTGTATATCAAAAGCTTTCTTGATGTACAATAATTTCTCTGTACCGTTGAACTTTTATTATACTTTTTTTAAAATATATTTTTTAATATATATATATATTTTTTAAAAAACTTTAAAAACTTTGCTTTATCTCATTATCCTACATGTCCTTAGAATAAAGGAAAGAGAGGGTTTTCGGTCGTGGAACGTGTCCAGTTCTCTGACACTTGTACATTGGCATCTCGGTAATGTTAGAGATTTGATGATAAATTGAAAAAGGAGCTAGAAATCCAGGATTTTAGATTTTGAGCTCAACTCAATATGTTGATGGTTCAGCTTGGACAGTGCAATGGGGTACTGGGTCAGTACCCAAAACTGAGCCCTTTGGTTCGGAGAAGAAAGGAGAGGATTCAAAGGAGCATGTCTTTGCAAGCACAAGCTCTTCCCTCTAGAACCCAGGTCAAGTTTTTTTCTAAATTCTTCTTTTTTCCCCTTTTAATAAAGAATGGTTCTTTATCTTTGATGGACTAAAAGGAATATGATAAAGGGTTTATACATTATAGTGAATGTTTTTTCTGCTTGTAATTGAGTCGGGGCTACATGTATCTAAGTTGGTGTTAAAACCGATATTCTTATTGACTGTTTATAAATGGAGAAAAATAGTTATTTCTTTGCACATTGATTTTACTATTTGTTTCTACTTGAGAGAATTCTGTGGAGATTTTTGTAATGTGGTACGGTTCAAATGCTCTATAGTGTAAATGATGAATGCAACAATCTTATTATTTCTTTAGGTGCCTGGAGATTCACTTAATCATCCAATTGCAAGTGTGCAACATAGTAACTGCGCTTGTGATCGCTCATGCTGGGAGTAAAATAAATAGAATGTGATCAACTCTATATTTTAGGCTGTTGCTGGTTTGGAATTCAAGTTTCAGTAACTTCTTTTAAAGCAACATCAAGAATCCATCTTCTTTCGAAGGTGGTAGCTTCTGCCTTTAGTGTGCTTTATTCGAAGTAGTGAATTATATTTTAGAAGAGGAATACGGTGTACTTATGGATCTGTTATGACTTCTAGTCCAAAGAAATACATATTCCCATTTGACTTTTTTGGATTCTCCAATTGCTTCATCATGTGCTTTCTAATCTGACATGTTCTTTTCCATTTTGTAGAGGATAATGGAGAGTATTGCAGTTGAAGGTGAAGTTGGTGGTGCTGGTGGGGCTTACTCATATAATGCCTTAAAGAGGTTGGACCATATTTGGTCTAGTATCTGTTCCACTGTAACAGGTACAAATCATGCAACTTACTTTGAATGATGATTCAATGTCTATGAAATTCTTGAATTCTGGCAATCTTTGTATCCATTTGCAGTTTCTCAACAGCCTCAGCAAGTTGTTTCGAGTATTCCAGGAGTGTCAAGCCATTCTGATCTCTCTGGCAAAGTGGTAGATAAATTTGACGTGGTAGTTTGTGGAGGTACTTTGGGAATATTCATTGCCACAGCCTTGAGTGTCAAAGGTCTTCAAGTAGGCGTTGTGGAAAGAAACATACTAAAAGGGGTATAACGTACTGCTACTTTCAATAAAGAGACAACTTAAGGCACAACGAATTGCTTTTGATATGTCAATTGTTTGAAATGGTTAGAGGGAGCAAGAATGGAATATCTCAAGGAAGGAACTGTTGGAGCTTGTAGATGTTGGAATTCTGGAAGAGAATGACATTGAACAAGCTATAGCTATGAGCTTTAATCCTGTGAGTTCTTGAACTTCATAAATCAAATAATTTTTCGTAGTTCAACATTTCAGTTGTGTACCAAAGAATGGACTGGAGATAAACATTTGATGCTAGGATCATGTTTGCCTCATGGTTATTTGTTTTCTATAACTCTACACGCTTTTGGAAAGCATTCTCTTTTTTATTTTATGGAAACAAGCACACATATATAAAGATAATTCTTCTCAGAAGAAGGTTCTGCTATAAGCTATATTCTCTATCAATCTCTAGATAGTATGCTGTGATGGCCACTTCTCATCGCAGTGGATGTCTGACTACGATGGACACCAGTTTGGATGCTCTTAAATCAGCTTATATTTTTTAAATAGTACAGAGTCTGTATTTTTAGGTAGAAAAGAATGACTGCCCAAGCCATCTTCTTCTTTTTTTTTTTTTTTGTGAGATGGGTGACTGCCTATGCCATCTTTGCTATGACTTTTCTCCTGGATTTATAATTATTGCAAACTTCAAATCGCCTCAGAAATTTCTAATTTTAAGCATAATCAAATGAGCACACGTATATAACCATGCCTTCATTTTTGCAATTCCAGCATGTTCTGTATCTCTTCCATTTTTTGACTATTGTGTCTAATTTTCCTCATTTCTATGAGGTTGCATGGATTTTGTCGATCCATATCCAACTGCCTACACTGCCTGATGTCACCTTTTTGGTATATTTATATTGTTTAAAATTTCACTAAATGTGCAGAATAGATGTGGCTTTGAGGATAAGGGCGAAATCTGGGTCAAAGACATTCTTAATCTTGGTGTTTCGTAAGCTATCATTTCATTTTTGGTAATAGTATGTTGTATGTAACTGGTAGCCAGATTTAATTTTAAGATGAACCTAAACCAGGCCTTGGATCAATTCAAAATAAAAATGTTAATCTTGTTTATATAATGTTAATTTATAATATTGTGACTCTCCTTCCATGGATTGTTGGGTTTAAAATGTGTGTCAGACTATACAAGAAATTATTGATTGCTGGAGAATTCTGAAATATCATGTGGCATTAGATGTCAAAGATAATGTAGGTACAAGAAAGGCATGAAAATTTTCAATAAATGCTGCCATAGTTTAAAATAAAGTCATTCAAATCAATATTGAAAGCTCTCTTTCATGAAATTATTGCGAAGATATCATGGAATCCTCAGTGACATCTGTTCTTATATTAAGTAATGACTCTCAAACTAAGCTAGGTCATGATTTAGCTTATTTTTATGTAATTTTCATAGCAAGTAATTAAGGACTTCTGAAATTTTCAAAAGCTTGAATTTTCGTTTTTGCTTTCAATTCTTACTCCTTTATTTATGTTTGTGGCATGCTGATGAAGCATGATTTAATTCCTTTCAACAAGGAGTTTGATGGCGTCATCTGACAGGAACATCAATCTTGTTTCTTCAATAGTCGACAAATCCTTTGGATTATAATTATTTTATCCTTGCAGCCCTGTGAAGCTCATAGAGATTGTGAAGAAACGTTTTATTTCCCTTGGTGGAGTCATCTTTGAAGGTTGCAGTGTCTCCAGCATCTCTATATATGAGGATGCATCAGTGAGTCTATTGAATCTTGCAAAGTAATATAATCACAAGTAATTTTGATTGCATAAAATCTGGTAGGATGGAAAGAAAGTTAAGGATTTGTGTTGCTGACTCCAACTGGTTTGAGACTAAGGTTTAGTTGGGTTAAAATTTAGTTGATGTATTTTTCTACCATATTTGAGTTATAGCTGAATTCTGGTCTGGTCCTCCAATTGAACTAATGAGAGAACTTCATAATGGGCCCCCGTGGTTATGCAAAAACATGATTGGACACATCCACCACACATTATCGAAAACCATGTTTAGTGGAATGAGCATTTCAAGATGTAAGTGAGAACAACTGGAATTGTAAATTAGAATAAATAAAAAAAAGTCTATGAGAAATACAAATGAATCATGATTAAAGAAGGCCAAAGGAAAGAGAACGTTTGAATTATTTAATGAAAACACTGGCACTCACTCGGAAGAAATCTTAAATGAGTTTTATGCTTCATAATAACCATGGAGGTCTAGCTTTCAAAATTCCAAAAGGGTTGTCTTTAAGTTCATGTAAGGCTATGCTTCAAATAATGGTGCATTGCTTGCACAGAAAAATTAAACATTGATTTTGAATAGTATTTTATTCTCTTAGTGAACATCAATGGTTTGAATGACTTCTCTCAATAGGTCTTGCAACTGGCAGAGGGGAACATTCTGTCATCTCGTCTCATCATTGATGCAATGGGGAACTTTTCACCAGTGGTAAAACAGGTTAGATTCTTCCTCTTGTACATATTTATAGTTACTTTGCAATTATGCACTGGACCACAAGCATCATTGTTGACTAGATTTTACATAAGTTCGTGCATTTTAATGCAATATAGGACATTAGATTTTCTGTCGTTTCCACTATACACAACCTTATTCATTTTTGCATGTTTGAGTCACAGGTAAATGAAATGAGGCTGGCAAGCCCTTAATTACAATGTGCCTTTGCTATTTCTTAGATATTGAAATATAAGCCAAATATTTCAAAAAATGATTCACACATGACAAATAACAACTTATATCTAGTGCATGTCTGCTGCAATCTTGGCAGAAACTGTTTCTCAACTTTATGTTTTTTTAGATAAGGAGAGGAAAGAAGCCAGATGGTGTTTGCCTTGTTGTTGGATCTTGTGCTCGTGGTTTTAAAGATAACTCTGCCAGTGATATCATATATAGTAGTTCATCTGTAAAGAAGGTTGGCGATTCCGAAGCACAATACTTCTGGGAGGTTTGTAACAATCTAGTGGGATGCTACCATTTATAAAAGACTTTTTTCCTTTAGAGAGTCAAGCTTTGAAGTACTTTTGACAGGCATTTCCAGCTGGATCTGGTCCTTTGGATCGTACTACATATATGTTCACTTATGTCAGTCCTCAACCAGGATCGCCAAAATTAGAAGAATTGTTAGAAGATTTCTGGGACTTGATGCCAGAATATCAGGTTAATTTTCAGATTGCAATCTGCAGAATTACATTTACTTTCAACTTTTGTAGTTCTGCATCTTGATGATAGTGGATCCTCTTCATCCTAAGAATGCTGTTACTATTCAATCTACAATACGTACTTTGTTGGTTACTTTATGCTAAATCTGTTTTTTTCTTTTCCGGTTGTGCTCAATTCATTTGTGGAAGTTGTTTCCATATCTAGGTGGTTTTCTTAACACTTAAGTACGAATTCTGAACTCACAAATCCTGTTAATACTCTATTTACAAACTTCCTAGTCCTGAGTGTTTATCTCAGGACATTATGTTTTGTAGGATTGTCCCCCTTTCCTTACTCATGATAACTATAACCGCTACAGCATTAGAGAGGCCAGCCTTATTTGTAATTATTTTCTTTGCATTATCATGACATGCATTTGATGCCGCGCCCCCTCCCCCCAACCAACCCCCTGTTTTGTAATGGTTGCAATGTCAATGCTGCTGCCTAAACACTTAGCTGACTGCCTCCAAGTGGTTGGTTTAGTTGGTGGTAAGGAGAAGATTCATTTGGACTCAGGTCTCAGGTTTGAGTCCTGCTACTAGCTCCTTAATGAGGTGCAAGATGAGTGTTGTCTGTGAATGGGTTGTGGTCCACCTATCTATACAACAATTTTTGAAAAGAAGAAGAAGAAAGAAACTCTTAATTGACCATATTTCGTGCCCAACTTTAATCAGCCTCAATTTTCTCTTTTCTTTTGATGTCTTTATTGATTTTCTTTGATCGTTGTGATGAAGGACAGGCTTCCCCATCCATCTCTAAAGCACCAAACAGAACTTGGTTCAGCTGGTTGTCTGTCTGCTTCAGGAAGAGTGAGTTTACAAGCAAGTAGTTCAAAACCCTACCTTCACTTATTCCCCAGCTTGCATAGATATAGATAAGCCGGGCATCTCAACAGGAAGACAGGTTTACCACAACCTGAGTCTTTTCTATCCTTAAGGCTTCTAGCACCACTAGCTCTTTTGGTTTACTGTGGAATGAAGCCTCTACAGCTAGAGATGAAATAGAAAAGGGGGCTCTTATAGACTTGAGGAACCCATCTTTCAATTTACATAACGTAATCCAAAACTCTTAATTGACCATATTTCACGCCCAACTTTAACCAGCCTAAAAGGGAAAAAGAAAATTGATCTAGCACATGATGTTAGCCTGTGGTTTAGTAATTACATTTTAAACCAATCAAGTTCATTTCATGTTGCTGCATGCAAAGGATAGGAAGTTTAATAATGCATGTATTTGGAATTTATTGGTGCATGCCTGTAGTCAGGGGATAGATTTTTTCTTTCTTTTTGAAACTTGTGTCCTACTTGGGCCTTAGACATTGTCTGTTAGATCATTAACAAGTTCTATTTACAAGCTTTTCCTTCTCTGTGATACCCTCAACCTGATTGATAAGATTATGCACTTTTTATCGCTCATTTTGCAGGGAGTCTCTCTTGACAATCTGGAGATACTGAGAGTTATATATGGCATTTTCCCTACATATCGTGACAGGTAACAATGCAAAATATGAACTCCAAGGCTTTCTTGCATGCTACTGGAACTGCATTATACATGTAAACACATACTGAGAATAATACATTCCAAAAGAAAAGGCTACAAAAAGCTGCTGGCTTTCACAGGACCAAAAGTTAGGACTTGTGGACTTCTTCACATGGGAAAATGCAAGCACCTTGCTTTTGAATTTTTTCCGTATACAAGGCATGTTTGGCATTGTAGTCTATTGCTCAATATATTCAAGTCAAGATATCTTAGATTCTTCTTCAAACCCATGATCCTCCTTTTTTGTGTGAAGCATTCAGATAAAGAAGGATCTGAGATATCTTAACTTGAGTATATTGAGCCATAATGGGAACACAAGGCATGTTTGGGATCACAGTCTATTGATCATAATTTCTTCTATCTTGATTTGAAACCAGTGAATTGCTATAAATATGAAGCTGTGGTTTTTTCTAAACTGCTTGTTATTTGCAAACTATATTAACTCGAATAACATGTATTCTCATGTCTTGTCTTGCTTCATGCCAAAAGTGATCTTGCTCTTCTTTTCTGTTGAGTATTCTTATTAATTTTGTTACTCAAGTCTAACATCTTTTAAATTCTTAATGGGGGTGGATCAACTTGTCAGTCCATTGCCTGCAGCATTTGATCGTATCTTACAGGTGGAATATGTCACACAATTATAAAGCTCTTACTAGATTATGGGCACAACACAAATGAGATGCAAGCATCACTAATTCATTCTCTGCAGTTTGGGGATGCTAGTGGCATCCAGTCACCTGTTTCGTTTGGTGGTTTTGGAAGCTTGACAAGGCACCTTGGAAGATTGTCAGCAGGTATATTGTTTGTTTGAATTACCGTAGCATTCAATTAATTTGCTAAGACTCGAGTTCAATTGATTATTTTGGAGGGATAACACCAATTAGATAATTTAGTAGGCATAACAGATCACTTCAGATGAATATACATACTTTTCCTCTGTAAATACTTGGTCCCTGGTTTTATAAAAAAACAACAAATGACTTCAATGGTGTCTCCATCAGCATGAGCTATGTAAAGATTTTCTAGCTGAAAGCTTACCATTTTTTTTTTCATGAAATAAAGGAGTATATGAAGCCATCAATGGAGATTTTCTTGATGCATCCAGCCTGTCCCTCCTAAATCCTTATATGGTTGGTGACCCCTGACTTTTATTTATGGCTATATGGTTGAACAGCCTCTCTTGCAATTATCTGAGTGACATTTTCTTCATTGCAGCCAAATTTAAGTGCTTCGTGGCTGTTTCAAAGAGCAATGTCAGCCAAGAAAAACTCTAATGTTCCTCCAGAATTTATTAATGAGCTTCTTTATGTCAATTTTCAGAGTATGCAGGTGGGCTTACAGGCTATGTAAATAAGCCGTGACTTCTTTAATTCTTCTTTATGTGTCTGTCAGTTTGCTTTCATTTACTAATGACCCTGCGTATCTCTTCTCAGAAGCTGGGGGATCCAGTTCTAAGACCATTTCTTCAGGTTTATTGTCTTATTTCCCCTTTTCAGTCCTTGTTCCAAGTTGATTTGATTGGTGTGGTCCAGTTATTTGTCTTAGGAGATTTAGTTCTAAAGGAAAAACAGTTACAAATAAATAATAATGCCCATGCCACTATATGGTCACAGGATGTTATACAGTTCTGGGCTCTTTCCAAGACATTAGGCCTTGTTATGCTAACTAAACCTCAGATCATCCCATCAATATTCAAGCAGGTAATGCATGAACGTAAGAGGTGCTCTTTTTCCTTTTTGTAATTTCTCTTCAACTTGAGATGCTGGTATAAATTCTTGCAGGTTTTTCCTATTGCTTTTTTCTTCTGAATCTTTTAACTTTGCATTGTATTTTTAAAATCATAAATTCTTGCAGGTTTATCTCATTTTCTTTGCTTTTATCTTTTTGCTTAAAGAATAAAAAACTCTAATGATATTTTGCATAGACTCGGTGGTGTTAAGTTGCAGGCATCTGGAGCAAAACGCTGGATTTTGCATTTATTTAAACACCCATTGGTTATTTCCTTTTTATCTTATAGACTTTAATCTTTTATAAACAACTTGGTAATGTAATTGCTGCAGCCTCATTCTATCTCGCAGCACAAAAACACTTGTAATTTGCCACTGGTTTCTGTTAGAAGAATTTAGCATTGTCTCTGCCACCTTCCTGTGCCGTTAATGACCCTTTGCCTTGGCTTGGAAGCAGTTGGAGAAATGAAATATTAGCTTCTTTACTGTGAAACTATAAACTATTTAATAACGGTATGCACTCCATAGATTGACAGGATTCAGTACAGTAATTGTGGTGTTGATACAGTGATCATAAAACCTTGAAAGCATGCACGTACAGCAGTTAGGTTTCTCTGTATCCACCTCCTTGCACGATTCAGATCTTACGATGGACACAAGTAATGTTTGGTAATGGAAATTACCCCTCATCTTAACCATCTTTTCATCTTCAGGTTGGTATTCCTGTGCTTCTTGACTGGTCCAGTCATTTCTTCATGCTGGGCTACTATACTTTTCTCTGCACCTATGCAGATCCAGTAATAAGGTATTGTATACATTTTCCTCTTTTAGGTTTTCAAGTTTTACTCTTTAGTTTTTGTCCATGTTAACAGTAATAGAAGCTATTCTACTGTATGTTCCCTTATACTGCTGACCTCTTCTTCACAGACCATTATTAACTGCATTTCCATCCAAGATGAAATACGAGTGGAAGCGGTATCTCGAGGCTTGGAAATACGGGTCTGGTTTAGATTATAAGCTGTAAAGATGCAGGCATCATCAGTGTAATGGAGACTTGGTGTTCCCCAGAGTGAATCAGAACCGGCATGTTTGATTTAAAGAATTAAATCTCATGCACATCCGAGAGAGTCTGTTCTCACTGAAATCAACAGAAAACTTTGTATCCATCGAACTCATGACAATCTCAAGTTTATATTCTTTTATTCTTCAAACGGGATAGCACTTGTCAACCATTTTGATTAACTGTTCTTTTATTGGATGAGCACTCTATTCTTCCATTTTCCTCTGTTTTTATTTTTCATACTTTGCTTTTCACTTTCTATACCCTTTTTTTTTTCTGGGTGTACTTTCAAAGTTATCCCCTTTTTGCTCTCTGGAGTGGCTAAATACCAGTCGTTGAAAGCAAGAGAAGAGGCCAAGGCTGTGAGACGCTTCTGCAGAAACCTGTTTGGTCCCTGGATTTCTCACAGCTTTGACAAAAACTGCAGCTGAACAAGATATTGAAATTTTAGATGATACACTTTCCAAATAAATACTCCCGGCATTATTACAGCAAAATGCACACGAGAAACATGAATTACATTTGATTGATGAGACTACATTTTCACCTCGTATCTTCTATTTAAGAAAACCCACCATCATCACTGTTCCACATTATTTGCATGAACGAAATCGTTACACAGAAATCAGTTGGAAGTTTTTGCGCCCAGAATTTTAGCAAGCTCCTTGACCATAGGTTTCTCTTTCACGTCTTCCTGCCTACCAAGATGCCATTTCTTCGATGTATCTTCCGCCTGAAAACACGAGGTACAAGATATATGACCACAGCAAAAACCCCACAAAGAATTGAGTGGAATAGAAGAAAAACCTAAAGCAATCAAAACCAGAACTTGTAAGAATCGTATACCCAAGTTTTTAAAGGCACAAATTGCTCTCTGATGACATCAAGTTTTGGCTGAACCAGGTCCTTCCCTTTAGTTCGGATATCATCAGCCTGTCAGAATAATTAAAAAGAAAAGGTACAGGTAAACTGGTGGTGATTCATTTCAAAGATGGTCCTCTAAGATCTTAACACGAATTATCCACAATTACTACCAGTGATTAATGAATTAGTAGCATAAAAAAGGCATGATTTTCTTCTTCGATTACTTACATTACGGAGGTCCAGCTTGGAAGCTGCCAAAGAAAATACCAGAGTGGCGCCACCAAACACAATTGCAGTTGCAACCGCAAACGCCTTCCCAACTGTAAACACAGTAATCAAGCCAACTATTAGCACTAATAAATAGGCTTGAGCTTGCATTTTTCAATTCTGGTTCATGTATCAAAATAAAATCAAAAGAAGAAAGAAAAGGTTACTATAAGCAAGCCCCTCGGCTGCGGCCTTCAATTTATCAGGATTAATAGTGGTATATCTGTCTTTTCGCATTTCATTCGCCGTCGACGCCAGTACCGAGTGCTCCTCGCTCGGCAATTCCCATCTGTTCGGAATCATTCCCCCACCAATGTTTAATCAAAATTGAAAGAAAAAAAGAAAGAAAGAAAGAAGAAGAAACGTTATATTTATCGAAAGAAGGTTGGTACCTTTTGGGACCAAAAGTGACCTGGGGGAGGGAAACATAAGCTCGGAGAGGATTGAGAACATCAGGGGACACGGTTGAACTACTATTTGGATGATCAGATCGTAGGGCCCACTTGGATGATGTGGACAGAGAAGACGGTTCATACGGCTTGCCGAAGACCTTGGAAGGAAGAGAATGTCTTAAGACCTCGGGAAGCACATCGGCTTGGGATTCGTGCTCTATGGTGGAGGAGGAGGGTGGCGGGAGGTTCTTGACGGTGGTGGCGGATTTCTCTGCGAGGCGGTTAACGGCATGTTTGGATTCCTGGAAAAAGAAGGCTCCTTCCTTTCCTGCTAATCTTCCCGCTAGAAAACTCATAGCTGCTTTCTATATTTTGTTGTGGATTGGACGAGGCCGACCTGACGAACAGACGGACAGGCTTGGTGAATTTGGGTTTGGTGTTTCCAGGTGCCGTTTCAACATTATATACGATAATGTTGAACGTGGAGTTGTGAAATAAAAAAAAAAAAATCCGCACTTTTTTTAAAGCATTTTATTGAATTTATTCAAGTGACTGTTTAGTCCTCGTGTTCTTCGAAATGAAACCTGCTCTCGGCCTCATTTTATCACATTTAGAAAACGGTAAGAACTGCACCAAAAAGAGAAAGAGAGAAAGAAATGGAACAGAAAACAGGAGGAAATAGAGGAAGAAAAAGGCTACTTAGTCAGCTGTCCCCCTTTTCGCTACGAGATGCATACATTTAATTTTGACACAGCACCATACTACATCAATCCTGATGAACACGGGTTAACCATAAAAATCACAAACCGGATCATGTGTATAAGCACAACAAGCTAATTTGGTTTGCTGGTTGCTTCCTTCTTTGCCCTTTCCCAGCTTCTCTTACATGTTGGATCTTCATTTGGTTCGGTTGGAATGAAATATGAGACTAAATTAATGTGTTATTAGAGAATCAAACACTAAATTAGAAGGAGATTGATTAGGCTTAGATTAAATAAAATTGAAGAATTTATATTGATTCGGAAACTAAAATAAAAAAGAAGCAAAAGAGTTGGCGCAAATTATGTGGCTCTTAAGACTCAATGGCCGGCCAATAAAGGATTAAGTGCATGAAATAGAATTGTGTTTAATTAAGTAAAATTATGACAAATCAGTGTATAATTGTGTGATGAAAATAATTTTTAAAAGTACTATGTTATATTATAAAGCGTGTTTAAAATGCTATAATGCTGAGAAATTTAGAATTGAAAAAAATTGGTGCCTTTAGAGGTGAAAAACCATTATGTGGTGTTGACTTCTCATGTAAGAAATAGTTAATTAAAATTTTTATGAATGAATTATGATAAGAAATTTGGTGGTAATGTTGGCCAAAGAAGAAATATTTGAATGAAATATGACAATAATTTGTGTTTGCGTTATATAAAACATAGTATAGTTGTAAATTATGTTAATGCATATGTTTTTTTATAATGTTGTTTTGAAGATTTTAATTAAAACAAAATGGGATTGGTGAGCCTTAGAAGGATGACATTGGAGATATTGTAACCTATATATAAATACTTGTATGAATAATGTGAAAATGAATGGAACATTTTGTTGGTTTTGTAATTTATAGAAAAAAATAAAATAAAAAAACAAAAATTGGATATCTTTATCACTTGTTTTTTGAAGGAGTTTGAGGTATGAAAAAAGATAAAATTTGAAATTAATTTATTCTTAAAAGTTATAGATAAGAATGTTAACATTATATATATAAAAAAATTGATCATATATAATTTGAAGTTATAAATCTCCAGTTATAGGAAAAAATATGAGTGTCGAAAGGTTGAAATCTATAATGGACAATTTTGACTAGTAATGATATTTAGTAAATTCAGGTGTGTCAAGGTTGAATAAAATCTCCCTTCTTTCGGTTTAAATGTAGCATGATTGTTAAATAAGATAAGTTACATATAAAATTATTTTTTGCTATTATAATTGTGAAATAAATGAGAGAAGATATCCTTGATTGAATAGTCTAAATTAACTGGAATTAATTAGTTTTATTTTCATAAAAAAAGTTATTTTGTTGTGGAACTTATTCAAATAATGAATATCATAGGAACTTTAAAAATACATATCAATATATGTGTGTGTATGAAATGAAATGAATAATAATATGAAATATGTGTTGATATAGAAAAGACTATAAGAGCCGTTCAACAACAAAGATGTATCACTCGAGTTATGACAATTGATAAGTGTTATATACCTTCTCATGATCTTCTTTAGCTTATTATAAAATATGTTGGAAATATTCTTTTATATTGTTCATAAGTTTTTAGTTTACAATAAAAGATATAGTTTTCTAGTGATGGAAACTAATAGGGTACAAGAATCGATTTTTTGGTTATAGAAACTAATGTTTGGTAAAGGGTTGGGGAATATTCCTGATGATGGAAACTAATACCTGCTAAGGGGGGCAATAATTATCTTCCTAGTGATGGGACTCATGTCGATAATGATCCTTTAGTCGGTAATGATCCTAAAAGGATTGATTTTCCTGATACTGGGACTAAAGCCCAATACCAAACGATTGAATAAGATTCTTAAAAATAAAAATAATACTTCATAATGGGGGGTGTTTTAGTGTTCTGGAAATAAAAATAACACTTAGATAAAAGTAAAAAAAAAATTACTTGGTATTGGGTGTTACTTGGAAAGTTGAGTTTTAGAAAATAAATATAAGAAAAAAAATAATTTATCAAGCTATTAAAAAATAAAAAAATTAATGCATTGAGTGAACAATGTAGATTAATAGATGGATTATGTTGATTAATAATTTATGATAATGAAATGTAATCTAAATAAAATATTTTATTTGTTTTATTTGCTTTAATAATTTTCATATTATATAATTAATAGATATTTATAAATTAAGTACATTTATTTTACAGCCACGAGCAAAATAATAAATATACATAATAGCTTTTGATGATTTTGATTAAGAACTTGTATTAAATATCTCTTTCTATTGTGAAGGGTTCTATTTTTAAATACTAATCACCTCAAAATACTAATCACTTTAAAGATTATGTAATTTTGAATGCAACTTAAATATATACACTTAAATTTCATATTAATTTTTTTTTATTATGTTATACATAATTAGTGTTGGTTGTACTTTATAAAGTTTGAATGTTATATATATAATCAACTGTAATGAAATGTGGCATATATGATATGTTGAGTTGTAATACAATGAGCCAATGATGATTAGACAAGGCATAAAATAAAATATAAGTTGGCTATATTGAAGTATAAAAGCTTTGGTCAATAACCTAGCATCTATAAATATAAAAAAAAATTCTATTGAAATTTTAGTAAATTCTCAAAATTATAATAATTATAAGAAATTACATATGATTGCATGTAACTTGAAGGATGAAACAATATGTGATTAGAATGTGAAGATTAAAACTTTTAAATAAATCTAAGAATCATGTATAGGAATCAAGAATCTACTTTTCTTAACAACAAAGACTAAAGAATCTAACAAAGATCCATCTTTCAAGAATCCAAAGAGGAACATGAAAATAAATTTAAAAAAATCAATTTTTTTGCCTAGGAATTAGCCTACAAGAGGAAAAAAAAGGACCCAAATGAAAAATTGAATTTGAAATAAAGAATTTGATAGAAATAAATAAAAACGATAAATTTATCAAATCTTTTAGCAAAGAGAAAACATGAAGTAATTCTAGATAAGAATGTATATGATTGGCGTTGTGGTAACTTTTATAGTTGTGGTTTGAAAAAAAGTTGTTTTTATAAAAAGTACTTTTAATTGAAATTGATTTTATATATATATATATGTATATATATGATTTTTAATTTAAATATTATATATTTAGCTATTGTTATTATATCATGAAATAAATAACACTTTATATAAAATATTTTTTATTATTCAATTAAAATATCTACAATTCCATCACATATGAAATATATTCGACAATGAGTATAGTTTTTTTGATTTTTTAAGCGTCCAATAACATTAGTAAAATATAATTAAGAACAAAATTAGAATTACAATCAAATTTTATAAATACTGCATCATCAATAAAATATAATTAAAAATAAAAAATAAATTTAATTTTTTTACTAGATCAAACATGGTTTAATGCATTTAACTTCGAATCGGACTCAGTTCGACCGTAACAATAGAGACATGTATCATTATTCACGTGAACAGTAGAATTACTCTCTATAGCTGAAAACAATAGTGTGCTACTTTTAATAATTTCATGTTTTAAATGCAGAAATTAATAGGGTTCATGCATGATAAATTGAGTTTTCAACTATTACAAAAGATTGTTTTTCTATGATTGATTTTAAACACAGAAACAATTACAGAAATAAATAGCCTTCTCGATGAGAAGATTCCATTGTCTAATACATACAATCACACCAAAACATGATTTCATGCAAGAAATCAAATTCAATACTAATTTTGTTTGTTGACCTGAAAGAAATCACACACTCTTCATTATTTGTTAATAAAAGAGGGAGAGTTGAAGAGAGAGGGAGGAATCAATGACTTACTCTCAAATGTCACTCTATTCATCAATGGCAAGCATGTCTGCCAATCAATAGCTCAAATTTTTAGAATAATTTTTTTTAAAAAAATAGATATTCCTCATCATTTTTTTCTCTTTTCAGCATGTAAGATTATTCTGCGTTATTATTTATAAAAAACACACGGGCGAAGACAACATCACTTGATTTCATTGCTCTTACATTCCACATACAACATTGTTTTTCGTGTCACATACTCTCTCTTCACGTGCGCACATATTTCACTCCTCTTGTAGTCTCTAACTTAATTAAGTACTATAAAGTTCCTGTAACAAGATGATCAGCCATCAGCCCAAGATACTGTCATAAAATTAGAGCCTGGATATGTCCCCGTCATTGGGCGCGCGTCTAATGGTGCGTGAGTTAATATTTCTCATGTTGACTTGATAATAAAGCTACTTAGATTTTTCAATGGCGTAATAATTTGTTCAACTAAAGTTCAAATATATTACAAAATGGACCACAGCCCCCACACACTCCTAGCTCCTGTGTGTTTCCCATCTGCAATTCTGTGCGGGATCGATATGCACAGAGATCTCTTCTTTGGTTGTTCCCATTTGGATCGTAGTCACCCCCACGAACCAGAAATAATTGGAAGATGAATCTGAATTGTATGTAAATTTGCTCCACACACACGTTACCATTTATAGCTCAATTCCAGAAGAAGTCATTATAAGAAGAATCACATGGGCGTTTAAATGATTTGTGTGCACTCGTGGATCCTCGACAGGGATGGCAGGGCTCCTCTTGTTTTTGAAATAATTTTTTAAATTTTATTATTTATATATAAAAATTATATTTTGATTTTTTATATAAAATATTAAAATTTAAATATTTTTTATTTTTTAATATTAATTCAAATTAATACAGATCAACTCACATGAAATTGAGTCTGCCTGGCTTTGAAAGCTATGTCTCCAAGAACTTTAGTCATTGTCTGTCACTGTGTGCAGAGATTTCACCTTGTATGGTACACAGTTGACCCGATTAATACCATTAAAGATAAAGTATAGTCGAGAACCCCAGGAACGAGAAGCACTTGAGGATTTGGAGGCGTATTGTGTGGAGGATCCAGCAGCTAAAGCGGCTACAAATATTCAGTTTTATGAAAAAAGTACGAGTGTAGTTTAATTAATAAGTTTTATAGAAATTATTTGAATGTTATTATTGTATATGTGTGGTGTTATGGTAATTGTTTATCATTCAGGAAAAATAAAAATATTATTTTGAGAATGTGCTGACATTATTTTTTATTGTTTATACTTTTTTGATAATATTTTTTGTATTTTATTATTTTTTATGGGATTAAAAATGAATTATAACAATTATAAATTTTAAAATTATTAAAATTTTATGTAATTTTTAATTTTAGGTTATCATTAATTAAAGTGCATATAAATTAATCCTGACATTTATAATTAAAAAATAAATAAATTTCCGGGACACTGTTAATTGCATGGTGGTTGAATGAAACAATGGGTATTTAGTATTTACACCCACAATTAAAAATGGGGTCTACGGGTCAGGAGTTGAGTGGGCTAGCTAGCGAACCCTTTCCATCGTGCTCCCTGTCTCTCAGAGTTCCTGTCCGGAAATTAAACTGAACCGGACCGGGTCTTTGGAAATTAACATGATAAAGCTGCAAGTTGCAACCACTGCATATGTATAAATCTTGATTTGTGTGCTGTTTGATCGATGGTGATGATCTTTCTATTTATCGCACTGATCAACAATGATTCAGCTCCCAGAAAATTAATATTTAATATCGTCCAGTCGCAATCGGAGCAGTTAATAGCTATGAAAATCAAGGAAAATGATAGCTAAGGAAACCAACCTTCTCCCGTGTTGCTGTTATCTGCCAAATCTGTATTTTTTTACTTTCTGTTTCTTGACTTAATTACCACACTGAGAGCCCAACAAATTAAAACCACGCACCAAAGTCGCAAACACGCAAAGATCTAGCCTTCGCTAGCTGGGATCATGCATACGTTCCAATACAGAACTAACATTTCAAGCCCTGAATCACTACTAGAATTTATAGCTAGTGCAGAAACGATAAGATATTGCATGCTGCAGCAGTTAATCTTACTGCTACTGAAACATAAAGGTAAGCAATGGATATTATTGACTCGTATATACATGAGGAACATTATTCAAACAAACATTAATATTTTAATCTAGCTACGATCTGCACAAATATCTCTACAAAGTGTATACAATCATGTGATACAAGTAAATAACAAAGTGCTCCTAATCTATGGTATAGCTTAGCATATAATTAACTACCGAAGTTGCTGCTGTTAAATCCAATATAATTAAAACATATAGTAGAAGCGAAGAGAACAAGGTTCGTACTAGGTCGGCCAGAGAACTCTGCACGAATTATCGCTTGTTATGCAACGGATTCGAGCCTGTAGGAACCCTTCGCTTCTGTGACTCGAATTCTTTAGCTCTTTCTGCAAACGGTGAAGCTCTGAACGGGGAGCGAAAAGTCTGCTGGCTTGTGGAAGGTGCAGAGAAGCTCCTGCGAACTGCGTAACTACTCCTAGGAGTACTGCTAAAGAAAATGAGAAGAGAAAGCAGGAGGTAGAGGTGAAAGAGTTTCATTTTCGGTGATTATTCAAGTTTTTTTGGAAGAGAGATGTGGATGTACAAATCAAGCCAATGTGCGAGCCTAGTAGATAGCTAGCTTCATGTTATTTATATAAGGGCAAGGATACTGGTTGGTCCACTTCTAAAGCTGGTAAAATATGTCATGTAAACAACCAAAGTTTCTTGGCCATTAAAATATTTGTTTATGAGGTGCCGATTTCCTACCATCTCATCATTTGATCCAAGGGGAAAGAAAATTGTGTAAGTGGTGTCTTTTTCTAGCTATAGCCAGGCCGGTCAAACAGTAATATAACATCACTAGCAGAGAAAAATGTGAACATGGAAATCGTCAAACGTGAACTTGAAGGCGAAGGCAATAAGGTGTTTTGCTTGCTGTGACTTGGGATTTCTGTTCAAGGACCAAAATGCCTGTTGCTTTCGAATTGTAATAAACAAAATGTTCCAGCTTGAAGACCGGCTATGGTCAAAAAGGACGCAAGATCAGGTAGCTAGTATGGACACGGATAGAGAAGGTCGGCTGCATACGTATCAAGACGGGGATTTCGGGCCAGGTTAAACGGAAAAGAACACACGGGATCCGAGGAGTAGCTGTCCAAATGCAATTTCCGACAACAGTTACCTCCAATAGAAACAATGGCTTCTGGAAGACAATTCTACAGCGGACTGGCCAATTAGAACCAACTGGGGCATAGCAATACATTCATCAGAGTGCGTGATCTAAAGTGGGTCTTTATTGCAAAGTTAAAAGGAATATTCATGCCCTAAATGATGTAATGTTGAATGCAAGAAAACCCTAGTGAGATATATAGGAAAGGGAAGAGGATTTAACTGTCTAGGAATTATGTTTTTTTTTTTTTCAGTGCACGGGTACCGAAAAAGCTTCTTTTTCTTCATTCCTCTTGTTTTTTTTTTGAAGTGCTTTACATGTATATATATACACACTTGCATCAAAACAAAGCCCTCGAAACGCAATTTCATTGAAGATCCTGCAGGTCAACAATTTTCGACACAAACGTGATTTTAATTGCCAGCAGACAACAGGGAAATCAGAATTTTGAAATACGGAGATCCAGTAATCTTTTGACGGAAAGCTAAAAGTCAACTCTCTGCTAACAAAGTGAGCAAATCCGATCTTGCCATATCACAAGGTTTTATCATAACCTATGAGAGAGGTGGAAAAGGCTACAATGTTCATCTGACAACAAGAACAATAATAACATGGAATTCAGGGGATCCCCTCTTCTTTGTACGGCATGTGTTATTTTGCCAACCGTCATAATTCTCGTTCAACCATAAAATTCTATTGATGATGGCACTGGTTTTCAACAATTCACCCGCAAAGTTTCACCTTCTTTCGAGTTTCAAAGATGTTCTCATTAGCTAAGCATATAATATCCTCACCGACTCTACCAACAGCCAATACGAACTTTTATGATAATTTAAAATTGAATGCTGTAAATTGATTGTGAATATGATATATACTATACAATATTTATAAAAGAGTTATAGAATCTAGATTAAAAGGAATATGTGAAACTTGGTTATAAATCCAACTTGATAAAACCCATGATAAAATAAAATAAATGAATAATTACTTAAAATTATCTTGATTTTTTATTTATTTAAAACATGTGTATAGGCCATCATCAAAACATGACAATAATAAAACAAAATATATCAATATTTGCTCTGGAATTCAACCAAATTCACATAATTTTCAAAACTTATTTATCAAGTATAGGCTGATAATAATAAGCTTGTAAAATAAAAGTAAGCTTGTAATTTTAGATTTGAAGTTCCCATTTTAATTGTATTAATTAAAAAAGATTACAAAAACATATTATCTTATATCAAGAACAATTTCATTATTAATTTGATGTTCTTAAAATTAATTTATGCATAAAAAAACTCTGAAACAATACCTAATAAAAATTATTATGTATTTCACACTTTCTTGTATCTTATAAGAATATTAGTAGGATTGAAAATAATATACTTTCATTTTACAAATGAAATATGAAAGTGTCAAATAACAAAAAAAATCAGTGACGAGTCTCTACCGTGCAAGCCAATTCTTTAAGAGGATTGTCTGTAAATGGCATGTACCTAGTTTCCCTGACGATGGATCTTGCTCCCCTCTGCCACCTTTCCCTTTCCCCTTCCCTCCCCCAAGTGCTGTAGTTGATTGCAACTAGCTTAGGTTGGTGTAGTCATTTTGAGAGGCACACTCGATGCTGAGTTCTTGATTGGGATCAAAAGTAAAATTGAATTTTAGAGTCCTTACTGATATCAATCGATTTTGAATATCATGGTGAATTTCATGATGTATAATCTTCTGTGTGGAATTCGCCGTCAAATTAGCAGCACAGACCAGTCACTTCTTTGGATTAATTTTATATCAAAATAAAATTTCTAAAAACTAAAAGAATCTAAAACAAAATCAATAAAAAATATGGGACTAATCATAAGTTTGCGTGAATCCAAGATAAACCTCCTAGGTTTTTTTTTTTGTTTCGTCTTTATTGTTTTAATTATGTTCTAATTTTATAAATTAAAACATATATCATTAAGTTAACCCACAATCAAATTTCAAAATATTATAATAACCTTCATATCTCAAGTAAATGCAAGGAATTGAAACCATTTATCAAAAAATACTATTTAAATTAAAAAAAGAAAAAGCATTCAAACCCAAAATGAATTAGAAGAGAAGAAGGGACCTTAAAAAGTGGCCACCGGGACCATGATGGTTTCTGTATTGAATAAATTTCCAAGAATGGGTGCTTTAGAGTCCTCGTGTGACATCAAACATTGACATTCTTTCCCTTTCTGCAACCCACCAAACTAGCAAGCTTGCTTGCCCTTTCACGCTCCTGTCCATCACTTCTCTTTTCTTGGAGGAGACATTTTCAGTGTTGCCACTGAGGATTACAACTGCAGCGTCATATCAGCTCCCTCGTACAAATCATAGTCCCTCTCATGATTATGAGTTGAACAGTCATTATTCCTATCAAAGTTCTCATTGGATATGGAGTTATATACCACTGGCTCTTTTATCAACAACAACAAAACCTAGAATATGTTTACACTATGGGCTAGATTATTGTTTTCCTGTTGTTTTCCCTTCTCAAATCCAATGTCCTTGCTGATAGGGATAATACAATCTTGTTCATATTACTTTTTCGTGTTAAATTGATCGGCAGCACAGTAAAATTATTTAATTATCTTTAAAAATATATAAACGAACATTTAGGGGATTATTCATCTTTTTTGTAGTACAATAAAATGATAGATTTAGGCTTATAATAACAAATTTTTGTTATAATCTAGTTGAAAAAAAAATTTAATAAATATAAAATACGATTTAAAAAAATAAGGTAGTTATCACAACACATATACTAGTGAGTGAAAAATATTTATGTTATTTGAGTGGTATATGAGGCGTTTATCAGTCTAACAGTGACTTTTGAGGTGTTATTCAGATTGTTTTATTGACTCTTCCATCACAAGACGACATGTGTAACTAAAAGATCTAATTTTTTTGAAGCATTTTCTTTTTCTTTACTCTCTTAGCCCTAATTTCTATGCTTGCCCCTCTAAATTTTCCAAGTTTCCCTCCTTTCAATTTAGTCTTTGTGTCTTTTTTATTTTTTATTTAAAATAATAAATAAAATTAGAATTTTTTCAATCTTATCCTCCAAGTTTTTCATCTATTACATTTGATCCTCATTCTTTTGATTGATATTTTTTAATTTTTATCATTTATTTATTTTTTAATTTTATCCCTCATTATTTTATTTCACTTAATTTATATACCAAATTTGGTCCTTATTCTTTCTTTTTTTTTATCATTTTCTTGATTTATTATATTTTTTTAATTTCATCCTCATTGTTTAATTTTATTTATTTTTATACTAGATTCGATCCTCAATCTTTTTATTGATTTTTTTTATCATTTTATTGATTTATTTCATTTAGTTTTTATACTAAATTTGATTATCATTATTTTGATAGCTATTTGTTTTGTTTTTTTAAATTTTGGATGATTGAGAATTTCACTTTATGGGTTTTTCGAGTTTGTCTTCCATGGGATAACTCAATCTTATGACCTAGATCATAGGTTTTAAAAGTTAACTAATTTGAACTCAATTTTTTTCTTAGATTTTTTTAAAAAAAAAATTCAACTTTATCATTCAATATTTGGTTAATGGACCTTGCTCTTTGTTATTTTCTCTATTTTTATTTTTATAGAGTTATCCTAATCTCATATCTTAGGTCACGGGCTATTTGATTTTACCCAGTTTGACTCAATTTTTTTTTCCAATGCCTTTTGCGATCAATTTTTCTCAATTTTTTCTTTTACTATTTAGGTTGCTTGAGATTTGAATTTCATTATTTTATTCAATTTCTTTTATATGGGGTCATCCCAACCTTTCAACCATGCCATTATGTTGACTCGAGTCAAGTTTTTTTTATCTTTTTTTAAAATTATTTTTTTAATTCATTGTTCAACATTTGATTTGCTAGTAATTGAGCTTTAGTTTTTTTTTTAATGAGATTATCACATTCTCATACAAATTTTTCTTTATTATCAAATAAGATCTTCGAGACCTTCTAAGAATATTTAAACGATATTTTTTCATAATATTGGCTAGCATTAAATTTTTTCCAATTAACTATTTTCAGGTTTTTTTATTGTCATTGATTTTTTTAATAATCATATTATTAAATTAACTAAGTTATTGAACCTGTCACGATATTGTAGCGCTTAGATCAAGGAGTTGCCCCCTAGTTGTTTGGTTCAAGCTCACTAAGAGATCCAGGTGTACTAGTTATAGTTAGAAAAGATATAGTACCCCCTAGAACACCTTATCTATGGTCAGATGTATTATGTTTTCTAGATATTGTTTACAGGTGTTGATGGATTCCTAATTGGTGGTATGCTTATGGCTTAAAACAAATATTTACACTCATGAATAAAATATTTTGATAAATTCTTATAGGAAGAATCCATGTAGGTGCTCCAATAGGGTTTACCTATTCTTAAATGAGAAAGTGTTTTTCACAACTCATAAATTGTGATGAAAAATACTTCCAATTAAAATTAGTGAATATCCAAAATAATTCTTAGAATTTTCTAATCAACTCTTGGTACTTAAATATCAGCTTGCTAGTAGGTCCATTATTTATACATAATGGTGACCATTAATGTTCAGGAATTAAATTTCTTAGGGTTATTGAAATATTTGCTAAATCCTTAAAAAAATTTACAAACTTATTGTAAATTCCAAAAAATACACAAAATTTTTCTAAAAACAATGCTGAAAAACATTTCCCCTTCTTTTTATAAATAAAATGCAATTTTTATAAGGATTGGGCCATATACAACAAGCAAATATAATATTTTGGTTTTTTTTTGTAAGGCCACAAAACTCTTTTTTAAAAAAAAAACCAAAATTATCAAAATAGGTCTAGACATTATTTGTCGAACACACCCTTAAAGCAAAAAAAAAAAATCTTTAGTAAAAATAAGTTTTATGAAATAGTGCTAAACTTTGACAGGAGGAAATAAATTAATAATAATCAAATAAAATGTTATTTTTAGAGAGAAGGTACCAAAATTAATCAAGAAATATCAAGGGATTTGGACATAAAACAATGTATAATAAATATCAATGATGGAGTAGTTTACATAAGGTAACACAAGAGAAACTAAAAAATAACATAAATATAATTAAGCTAAAATTTCTCATTTAGGGTCGACGAGACTAAGGAGAGAAGAGCGTAATTTTCTTCTCATTTTCTTTTAAAAAACTTGTGCTTACTCTTCTAAATGAGAGTTGTAATGAAGAATGTGAATAATTTCTAGTAGAAGAGGCAAACTTAAAAAGTTACATATAGATGAGAAATGAGTTTGACAAGGTTAGAGAGAAAAGCAAGAAATTTCAAATGAGAAAGATAAGATAGGAGAAAATTTGACAAGGAATCCATTAATTGAGTTTAAACTTGGTTGGTAAGATGATTTCTACTATCTCTTTCATTGTTCTACTGATTTTAGAATGAGAAACATGAATACCTTAAATTTTTATTCCAAGATTCTTGAAGAATGTTTGAGAAATGAGTGTTTTGAAGTAAATTGGTTATTTTAACGTGGAAAGGGTGTAAACTAGAATTATAAAAGAAAATTGAAATGTACCAAGGGGGAAACTTTACACCTAGGGCCAAGTAATAACGGAATAATAGAAATTGATTTAAATTGAGTGGTAATATGTAGTTACACAATATGCATGTATGAAAAATGATTATAGAATAAGCTATTAGTTAAGTATACAAACTATATGATTTTTTATAGGTAAAAAAAAAGTATGACTACGAAATTATAGGAAGAATCTTGATATGTGAATGTGTAGGAAACCATATAGGATCATGGGCTAGTTGTTTATGACTAAATGAAATAGAAATAATAAGTAAATTAAAGGAAAGACCATGAAGATCCTTGTTGATAGGATCCGACCATATATAGAAGGAAATAATATTTGAATTATATGTAACTTGGCTAATTGGATTTGTGTATTAAGTTAGTGTTGGAATATATATGTTTGAGGATGAGAGGTTACCATAAAATTATAAATGTTGGTTAAATTGAACCAAATGTTGAGTAGTAAGTTTAGAGAAATATTTAAATGGACTTGAACACTAAGTTGAATGATTTTGTTTCAACTTTTATAGGTTGACTATGTTAATATATGGATAGGTCAAGTTAAGTGTGTAAAAACAATGGGTAAGCCATTTGGAAAATATTGGCCTAAATGGTTAAATTACTATATCGGATTAGATTATAAACTATTAAAGATTTAGTTGATATTACGTAAAATACTTGAATTAATGAGGAATGATTTAATTAGAAATTTCAATGATACTTTGTTTATTTGGAAGACTTAAGATATCCATCGTAGTCAATATGAGATTATTTGCCTAAATGACATGTTTAAAGGAATCAACATTGAACTTATCAATTCATGCCAAGATTAGCGATCAGGGATCATGAATTTATGTAGTTACAAAACTTGAAATGAAAAGGAATTGGTTTAATAATTAAATGAGAGGAATTTTGATATGTTGAGGTTAAAGATGATAATTATAATGATGCAATATAAAATATAGACATAATTGTATTAACATTAATATTAATTCATGTGATGGAATTATTGATATACTAATAATGGACCCTCTTTTTAAATTAAAAGAGATACCAGAAGTTGGACTTTTAGCTAGAGGAGCTCGACTAATAGAAAAAAGAGATAAAAATCTATCACCTCATCCATTTTTTTATTTAAACTTTAATGATTTCCTGTTAAAATTCTACAATTATTGATTTTATATGTTGTAATGCAAATGTATGGACCGTGACAGGAAATGAGAAAAATGTGTTAAATGTTTAAATTGGAGTCTAATGTGAATTATTGATATCATAGTCAGCTATTTTGACAAAGACTATGGATACAAACATATGAAACTAGGTGACCGTTCGTTGAAGACTAATGTAGATTATTAGCATTACAATTGACTATTTAACTAGAGACTATGAATACAAATATATAAAATTAGTTGGCTATTTAGATAGAGATTGATATGAATTATCAGTATCATTGTCGGCTATTTGGATGGAAACTAGAAATATGAATATATAATTTAGTCAGTCATGTGAACAAAGACTAATGTGATTATCAGTATCATACTCAATTGTTTGATCAGAGTCTATGAATATATTATGAGAAATTGTTAATAGTTTAGACAAAGATTAAAGATGATGGAATGTGATTGGGGTTAGTTGAATGAATATTGAGTTGTGGAAATGAAATAAGAATTAATTAATGTAGTATAAATTATATAATTATTTAAGAAATTATTTGCAATTCATTGGTAATTATGTTGCAATAAAATGATGGTATGTTGCGTTCTGTCCATTTTAGAAATATATCAGTTGGGTGTCCGCGCTATATGGTGAGCTCACTTTTTTATCTTTATAAAAATTTATAATAAAAAATAATATTTTTTCAATATTAATGGTAATATTTTTTCAAATTTATTAATTATTTTATTAATAATATTAATTATAATAATATTTATAACATAAATGATAATATTTTTAATATTCATACTATTAATTATAATAAAAATAATTATATTTATTACACAAATAATTATATTAAGAATTTCAATAATATTTATAACACAAATAATAATACTTTTGATATGAACACTTTGAATTATAAGAGAAATAATAATATTTATAATATAAATTATTATATTAAAAAAATCAAAGAATATTTAGAACACAAAATATTTGGATCCTAGCAAGGACCTAAGCAAATTAGGTCATGAGACATGACCTATTAGACACGGGTCCTACATAGGACCTAAGGTTTTTGGGGGTTTGGGTTCGTGTCCGGATTCAAAAAGGTTGGGGATTGAGCCGTGACCGGACCTAAAAGGTTAGTTTTGTGTTCGAATCCAAGAGGGCTGGGAATTGGGTTGTGTCTGAACCCAAGGATATGAGTCTGTATCTGGACACAAAAGGGTTAGGTTCGTCCTTTTCTAGACCTGAAGGGGTTGGGCTTATGTCCAGACCCAAGGGGAATGATGTTTGGGTCCTTCGATGCCTGAACCCAAGGGGTTTGGATCCTTCCACATCTAGACCCAAAAGGTTGGGTCCGTCCAAGTTCGGACCCAAAGAAGGTTGAAGGTAGGACTGGGTGGGGACCTAAGGGGGTTGGGTTTGTGTATGACCCAAAGGGGTTAGTGTTTAGGTCATTTAATAACTGGACTGAAGGGGTTTGGGTTTTAGGTCCTTTCGCGTCCAGACCCAAAAAGGTTAGAGTTTTAAGTCCTTCGGTGTCCGAACTAATAAGTCAGGGGCTTAGGTCCTTCTATTCAAAACCCAAATGGGGTTAGGGGTTTGGTTTGTGTTTAGAGCCAAAGGTGTTGAGGGGTGGGTCCGGAAAGTGTTGGGTTCATGTGTGACCCAAAAGGATTGGTGTTTAGGTCCTTCGGTAGTTACTCCCGAGAGGTTTGAGAGTTGGGTCCATCTGTGTGTAAACCCAAGAAAGGTTGGGTTTCAGGGTTTAGGGTTGGATTTGTGTCCGAACCCATGGGGGTTGGGTTTGTGTCTAGACCGAAAAAGGTTGAGGTATGGGCCCTTTTATTCTGGACCCAAGTAAAGTTAAGGGTTGGGTCAGTGTTCGGATCCAAAAGGTTTGGTGTTGGGGTCCCTTAGAGTCCAAACCCATGGGAGGTTAAGGGTTGAGTCTACATCCAGACCCAAAAGTGTTGGGAGTCGAGCCAGGTGTGGACTCAAGACAGTTAAGTTATAGGTTTGTGTCCTAACCCAATTAAGTTGGAGTTTGGGTCCATGGCCAGAGCTAAAGAGGTTGGGGATGAGATGTGTCTAGATTTAAAGGGGTTTAGGATTTAGTCGTGTCCAAACTCAAGGGGTTAAGGGTTTGGGTCTGTGATCGGACCCAAGGGGGTTAAGGGTTTGGGTCTATAATCGGACCTAAGGAGGTTGGGGATTGGGTTGTGTCGAAACCTAGAGGGATGGGGTTAGGTTATGTCCGAACCCAAAGTATATGAGTCCATGTCCGGACCCAAAAGGGATGGTGTTTAGTTTCTTCGTTACCCGAACCCAAAGGGTTTGGGTCCTTCTATATTCGAACCCAATGAGGGTTTGGGTCCTTTAATGCCTGGATCCTTCCGAGTCCAAACCCAAGGTGTTTGGGTCCTTTCATATCCAGATTGACAGAACTAAAAGATTGATATCTTCTCCTAAATGTAGGAATGTTGAAGTAATAAATAACCCGGGAAGACTAGAGTGGAACCACAGGGAGGTGAATTATATAAATTATAAATAATAATAATACAACAATAACAATAACAACAAAAATAATAATAGCAATAATAATAGTAGTAGTAATAGTAGTAGCAGTACTAGTAATTGACATGACCAAAAGATTGATGTCATCTCCTAAATGCAAGAGTGTCAAAGTAATAAATAACCCAACAAGACCAGAGTCGAATCACAAGGAGGTTAATTATATAAATTATAAACAACAATAATACAACAACAACAACAACAATAGTAGTGGTAGTAGTAGTAGTAGTAAAGAAGAAGAAGAAGTTGATGAGAACCTTGAGATGGAAGATCAATGTAAGGATTAAACAATGATAACAACAAATGTCAAGGTTAGAAGATCCACTAATAGTATATCAAACAAGTATAGTATGAACTCTTATTATTCGATTGGAAATCATACACAAAGAAGGTTCCAATCAGATTATAAATTGTTAACATGATTACATTAATTATCTTATTTGATTAATGCTAATACTTATAAATGTTGTTAAGTATTCATAATTATAACTTATGTTAACAACAAGTCAAATTCCTTTCCTAGCACAAGCGTGGGTTATACTATACAGTTGGACTATGAAAGTGTCAAGTATTTGTTGTGCCAAGTGTTATACAATATAAATCTAGATTAATCATTTAACAAACAAAGTATTAAAAAATGAACAAGATAACAAATACAAAACATATTAGTATCAAACATTAAAAATCATGTTAAGTTTACATTATACTTATTCTTACACCATTAGTGTAATCTTTTAACCTTAATATAATAAACTTAGCTGAATATAATAAAATAAAGAAATATAAATAAACAAAATAAGAATATAAATAAGACAAAAGTTAACTAAGTAAAGGAAAAGAAATAAAAAGCATAAATAAGATACTAATGAAAATAAAACTTAAGCATTACAAAAATAAATGCATGGCAAATGCCTCCTTTTATAGGCCAAAATTGAAAACTATTGATTTGATGACTAATTGATAAGTGGGTGGATAACTCTTGACTTGGTGAAAATTTTTATCTTTTCTTGTCTACTCAAAACGTTATTGATAACGTCAGAATTGAAATCACTTGAAAACATGAAAGTTGTAAAAAATTGTCTCAGTTTTTTAGCAAAAAAATTAAGGTCATTTGGACTTCTATAACTCTAGATATGGACCAAACACTAAATAGTGTTCAGGCGGCAACATAAATTTGGACTTATTTGTTGTTACTATAATTTGGACTTGAAAATAGCCTTTTTAAAACCAAACCACATGAAAGTTATAGGACTATACCTTACCTTTTCATTCATATAAAGTAAACCTAAATCCGAGATCTACAGCTCCAGATATAACCCAATTACCAAACAATGTTCTGGTTTGGACTGCACTAACATCTTTTTTCTAAGTTTGACCATATTTTTTTCCTTTCAATTTCAGTACTTAAACTCATCAATCAATCCTTTCATTTATATGATAGGTATTTATTTAAAATGAATATTTACCACAAATTAAAGATATTTTATATTATTAGATTTATTATTATAAAACATCTTTTAGTTAAGGAGTTATTGATACTTCAAGTGTAAAATAATAATATAAAACCTTAATAAAAATGTACTTTTACTAATCATGGATTTTATCGCTACACGACATCGGGTGATGGCTACACTCTTTTTTTGTTTGTTTAACAAAAAGAATAATGTTTTTCTATTAGTTGGGGGAAATAAAGATTTTATCTGAGTCGTCATCTAGTAATTTGAGGGAACTAGAAATTTAAAATTAGACATTAGTCCTAGAAATTCAGGTATTAGGTTAGTTATGATTAAAGGAAGGTATACACTATCCTTAAAACATCCTTTCAGAGAAAGGTTACCTTGTATTTTTTATATGATTCGAATACTATTATATTTTGAGCTTATTTACAAAATTTTTAAGATGGTTAACGTCAATCCCTAAAAATAGGAGACACGTTAAAAATGACATCAGTTCCTAAAACTAGGAGACTTTGTCTAAAATGTCGATGTTTGTCCCTAAAAAAGAGAGTTATGTCTGATTTACCAAAAGAAATAATAATGGATATAATCCATATTTGGTATTTAGATTTTTAACATCGATCCTTTCTGTAAATAAAAGAGACGTGTTGACAAATAATATTTATTTTATAAAACAAAAATTATTTTGATATCATTGAGAAATGGGTATATCCATACTTAAGAATCAGGTTTTGAACCCATGAATAGTGACATGATAAAATAGGTGTTAGATCGTCGTTATTTTTTTTATATTTATTTTTTGCTTTTTTGGTTTTTTTTGCATGCAAAAACAATTTTACAAGTATTTATATATAAAAATATCAAAAATACCAAAAAAATCATAAAAAATTATCTGAGTGCCACTGTATAAGTAAAAGACTGAAATACCCTTGGATTTCTCAGAAATTTACAAAAATGCCACTAGCGGCGCTTATGCCTCACGCGCGGCTACGGTTAGAGGGGTAAAATTTTCCGACAAGATTCCAGACAAAAGATGGTTGATTCTGATAGATCTGAAGGAGAGGATTCCAATGAGGGAGAATCGTCGATTTGAAGCCTCGGTTAGCTGATGACAATCGCGACCTTTTTTCTGCCAGATTTGGCTGTGAAAACGCGTAAAATGGCTGGGGTTTTACTTCAGAGGGAGCAATTCACCTTTATGTAATAGTTTGGCGGCTTAAAACGACCAGAAATGGAAGATCAGAGGAGAGAGAGAATCGTCTACGGGAGGAGAGAGAGGCTCCGAGATTTTGCTATTGTGTGAACACGAGCATGGTGTACCAGTGCGTCTAAAAGCTATGAACCGTTGGATCGCGGATGAACTAATCGTGCGGCTATGATTTGCTTGATCTGCAAATTGATTGGATGGGCTGAACTTTATTCCAATATGGCGCGGTGTACCAAGTGTTTGATACACCTGATCACGTGGCGCAACAGAATCGAAGGGCAAATTATTTTAAAGGCTTAGATGGATTTGAGTTTTAATCCTGTGTAGTAGAGCCTATTGTATCCTAAAAGATCAAAGGCACAAATTTAAACACTATTAGATCTGATGGTTAGGATATTTTTGGTATTTTTTAAATTGTTTTTTTTTAAATCAATATCTTACTCGCGTGAAGAAAAAATAGAAAATAAAGTAAATAGTGTCAAATAGCAACACAAATATAGTAACCTCTCGTATTCAGATTTCTCTTCTTCTTTTTTTCCTCTCTTTTGGCTTAGTTTCATTGGCTATTTATAGCCAATGAAGAGGGTACATAGAATTAAGGGTTGTGTAAAATTTTCAATGTACAGCTGCACCGCCTACTATTGGTAAAAATCATCTTCCTACTGTAACAAAATTGTATTATTTTTTTTGTTTTATTATATATAATAATAATATTTATTTATAGGGGTAAAATTAAAAACTCAAATCAGTATTAGAAAAAGCTTTTCAACTGCTAAAAATCTATTTTAATTACTGAAAATTATATTAAAACATAAAAAAAAAAACAATCTTTATACGGGTATCAACTCGGTGGACTGGGTTTTTTGATAAAAAATAGCCTGAAACTCATTTTTTATCCCAGTCGACTTGGTGGGACCCGTATTGACCTGGTGGACTCTGTTTTGACCAAAAATGATGGTTTTGACCCGAAACGGCCTGAAACTCATTTTTCATCCCAGTCAATATGGTAGGACTCGTAGTGACCTGGTAGACTCGGTTTTGACCAAAAATGATGGTTTTGACCCAAAAAGGTTTGAAACTTATTTTTTATCTCGGTTGACATGGTGGGACCCATATTGACCCAATGGACTCGAGAAAATATATTTTAAACTTTTTTATTTATATTTTTTTGTTATGAATAATAAAATAAAATAACATTCGAGAAATTCTTAGTGAATCCAAAATTGGGTTACAACAGATCCAAAAGGGTTAGGTTCATATGTATCCAGACCCAAAAGGGGTTGGGTGTTGGGCTAAGTGGGGACCTAAAGGAGTTAGAGGATGGGTTTGTGTCTAACCCAAAGGGATTAGTATTTGGGTCTTTCTATAGCCATGCCCAAAGGGTTTGGGTTTAGGGATCTTCCATATCGAGACCTAAAAGAGTTAGGTCCATCTATGTCCGAACCCAAGAGGGTTGAGTCCGTATTCATACCCAAAAGGGTTGGGATTTAAGGCCTTCGATGTCTGACTTAACAGGTTTGGGTCTGTCCATTCCGGACTCAAGTGGGGTTGAGGGTTGGGTCCGTGTCCATACCTAAAGGTAATGGAGGTTGGGCCGGGTGGGAACCCAAAGGGGTTGGGTTTGTATCTAGACCAAAAGGAGTTAGGGTCTCGCTCTTTCGATGTTCGACCCAAACAATTTAGGGCTTAGGTCCTTCCATTCCGGATCAAAGTAGGGTTGGGGGTTAGATCCATGTCTGAACCCAAAGGTATTGGTGTTAGGGTCCTTCAGAGTACGGACGCATAGAGGGTTGGGTCCATATTCAAATTCAAGAAGGTTAGGAGTTAGGCTGGTGGGGACCCAAAAAGGTTGGGTGATGGATCCATGTTCAAACCCAAGAAGGTTAATAATCTAACCGTGTCTGGACCCGAGAGGGTCAAGGAGTGAGTCGTGTTTAGACCCAAGGGGTTGGGGGCTAGGTTTGTGTCCTGATCCAAGTGATTTAAGTTAGGATGTTTGAGCCCATAGAATGGGATCCATGTTCGAACCTAGTATACAGGTTAGCAAACTCTCTAGCCTAGGTGGGCAGCCAAGCTCGCAGGTTTGGCCCTAACACCGAAGCATGACAGCCTAAGCGTCAAGTGTCTACATCCTGGGGTGTAACCTCTCTCCCCTATAGCCTTGAAATTCTTTGTGGGTGGGTATGACTCCCCTTACACCACGTGTCTGTGTCTGGGGTTGTATCACATTTATGTCCCCACCAAATATGCAATCTATAATGCAATGAGTCTTGATGAACATGACTTTTCTCACATGATTTGGCTTTCTATATAATAACATAATAATAATAACCACAAAGAAGAATCATATAGTTGATTTGAAGGATAAAATTAAAAAATATATTATTATTATTATTATTATTTCAATTGAAGGCATTAATATTAAAAATATTATTATTTGTGTTATAAATATTAATATTTCTATTATAGTTTGAAACATTAATATCAAAAATATTATTACTTAGGGTATAAAGATTATTATTTTTATTATCATTGAAAGTTTTAATACTAAAAATAGTATTATTTATGGTATAAATATTATTATTTGCAGTACAAATATTTTTTATTATTATAATTAAAAGTATTAATAGTAAAAATAGTATTATTTGTGTTCTGAATATTATAATTTTTATTATTATTCAAAGTATTAATATCAAAAATATTATTATTTGTGGTATAAATATTATTATTTTTATTATAATTGAACTAATAATATTTAAAACATAAATTATAATATGTTTGATATTAATACTTTCAACTATAATAAAAATAATAGTATTTATAAGAAAAATAATTATATTTAAAAACCTAAAACTCAATAGCTTTGAATCCTAACAAAGAACTCATTAGCATCACGTGAGTGCTCAGGTCTAATCTAGCGTACAGGCAGGGTAGCCTAAACACCAAGTATCCTCACATTGAGACATAGGCCTGGCTCATGCTGAGGGCAAATTAGTCTCAACACAATATAGTTGTATGGGCTTGACCTAGTATCAAGCAGCTCAAACATCAGGTGTCCTCACTAGGTGTCCCCATTCTAAGATTGCAATGCCACCAAAACTTGAGCTTTATCATTTTTTCCATAACCAATTTTTGCATGCTAAATACATCCCAGCAAAAAAACAACTTAACCTTTTTTATTGTCTCTAGGAGGGTCTATTTTGCTATTATATTGCTCTAATTTATAATGCTTTGTATTTAGATAAACAACAATAAAAATATTAGAATGTTATATTTTGTAAGTCTATTTTATACAGATATTCACCCAATAAATATTTAGCTTATAGTTTTGTTAGGTATATATAAATGTTCTATGTAAATTTGTAAATTGTAATTGTTTCAAGTTACATATTTTATGTTTATTGTTTATATTTTGTATATTTAACATTATTGTATTGTATTATATTATATTTATTATATATATGTTTGCGTACAACGCATTTGAAAGATAAAATCACTAAAATTGCAATGTGGAATAAATCACTCGATGATTAGATTGAATGAATGAATTGGGAAAATGCCTTAGGCTTCCGTATGATTATTATTGAATGAAAGAGAAGGAACAATTTCGTTAAATTATGATTATTAGGTGTGTTACACCCTTAATACATCATTAAAAATAAACCTCTAAACTAAGGCTAAAAACTCTTTAAATCAAGAATAATTTAGTTATTATATTATTTATATAAAATAAAATTCCTAAAAATTCCCAAAACCCAAGATATTTTTTTATTTTTTAAGGGTAATATATTAATTTAACTGTTTTAAAAATTATAAAAAAAAATATTGGTATTGCATAATTCAAAAATAACAAATGAATTCATGAAAATACTTATTTAATCCTAGAGTAAATTTATTCAATTTATTTTTAAAAAATAATTTTATTATTTCAATGCATACTAAATCATAACATATGTAAAATACTTTTCTCACACAATTTAGATTTTTTATTACTTCAGAAAAAATACATATATTTTTAAATTAAGTAAAATTATGACTATTCAATGTGAACCCGGGGAGTAGCGCCGGGTCCAATTAGAAGAGACGAAGTCAAACAGCCGGCGCGTGTCCTTTACTTCATAATTTCTATGCTAAAGAGCCCCGGCCCGCCAAACCTAACAAAACAAATTGATGTAACAGAAAACCGCGGGGATTAACTGAACACTACAAACGTCAAGCATCGGTCAAATCAAAACTCAGTTTCTTTAGTTCATCTTCCTTCTCCTGGACAGGAATTTTTCGAACCAATGAATCCCAAATTAGGGTTAGGTTTTGTTCTTCTGCTTTTACTCTGCTACTCAGTCGAATCAAAGTGCAGAAAAGGCTGCGATTTGGCTCTAGCCTCATACTACGTTTGGCGAGACGCAAACCTCACATTCATCGCCGAAGTTATGCAATCAAGCATCTTAAAATCATCAGATTTCGACACCATCCTCCGTTACAATCCTCAATTGCCAAGCAAAGACAGCCTCTCATCCTTCATCAGGATCAACATCCCTTTCCCCTGCGAATGCATCGAAGGTCAATTCCTCGGCCACTTCTTCAACTTCAACGTCAGATCTCAAAACACCTACACTGACGTCGCTTATACATACTATGCCAATTTGACCACGATCCCGTCGTTGGTGTACTTTAATAACTACTCCGAGTTTAATATACCCGATAACGGAAAACTCAATGTGAGTGTTAATTGTTCGTGTGGGGATACCTCGGTTTCGAAGGATTACGGCCTGTTTATGACGTACCCGCTCCAACCCAACGATACTTTGCAGTCCATTGCCAGTCAGACCAATGTTACTCAGGAGTTGCTGCAGCGGTATAATGTTGGTTTCAATTTTAGTCGAGAGACTGGTGTGGTTTATATTCCTACCAAAGGTGATTTGTTTATTTTGATTATTTTTAGAAGAATTGGAGAGATAATGCTTTGTTTTGATAATTAGTTAGTTGGAGGTAATTTAATTAGGGAAATTAATTAAGAAAACAGACAATTGTAGTATTTGTTTGGAGAACTTGGTCTATATTTCACGGTCCGGATTGATAAATTTATGTAAGTGAATGTTCATTAAATTCTAAAGCTATTTATTGATGCCTAAAATAACAGTTTTTAGCAGTCAGATGCTAGAAATTTGTCTTACCGTGAATCTATTTCTTCATTATTTACAGATACAGATGGTAGCTACCGGCCCTTGAAGTCGAGGTAATAATTTGTTTATTTTTATTAACACTACATTCTAAATTTGTTCTCCGTTTCTTACTGTTTGTTTGTTTGTTCATTTGTGGGCTTTATGAATTATTACATGTTTGTAATTTCCTTTTGTTTTTCATTTTTTCCTTTTTCCTTTTTCAGCACAGGTGTTTTGGGCTTCTCTGATTCTTTATTTTGATATTTGGACTCGAATGTAAGATGATAAAATTCAAAGTTACTTGCTACTTTGAGCTGACGTTGTACTTTCCTGAAACCAGGAATAGCAGTTGGAGCTATTGCTGGCATAAGTATAGCAGCAGTAGCTGTGGTACTGTTGTTGGCAGTTCTTATTTATGTGGGATTTTACCGAAAGAAGAAGGAGAAGGGAGCAATATTGCTGTCGGCATCTCCACAACTCTCTCCACAAATTCTTCATAGTATTTCTATCATTATCCTTGTCCTTTATTTATGACTAAAGAGTTCTCAATGAATTAATTGGTGTCAACATGTTTCTCTCTTCTTCTTTTTTTCTTTTAGAGAGAACATTAGGAATCGGTTTAGCATGAGGCATGGGCTGATTATATTTTATTACGGGGCATGGTTCCAGGACTCCCATGTATGGCTAAATATCTGCAGTGCTCCCAAAATCTTTGTTTCCAAACTTATAGTGGCTAGTTATGGGTTTTATTTTAGTACTAAGTCCTCAATATAGTTCAATTTTCAGTTCACTAACAATTTATCGACATTGCAATGCAATTGTGGCATGCCATAAAAATAACTCTGTTGCCACAGTATATATGTCATGTTTATTGAGCGTAGAGCTCAGTCCTATCTAACTGGATTAGGATAGTTCTTCAATGTATCTTGTTTTTAGTACCATGATCACCATGCTCCACTTTATGATTGTTCTTTTTCATTGTGTGAATGCATTTAAACACAATCATCTCATCTTATGAGTTCTTGATTCTCTTATTCTTCTGGAGAAAATGAAATCATGTAGATGACTAAACATGTCAAACATTTCTCTTTCTTGCTTCAGTAACTGGAAGTAACTCCAATAGAGCTGTGAATGCGACTGGGTCTCAAGGTCGTACGGGCATAACTGTGGACAAATCTGTGGAATTCTCTTATGAAGAACTTGCTAAGGCCACTGATGACTTTAGTCTTGCAAATAAGATTGGTGAAGGTGGCTTTGGGACTGTTTACTATGCAGAACTGAGAGGCGAGGTCTGTAATTACTGTAATTTTTATTTACTTATGATCCCCATTGTTAAAGCAGTGATATAACATCATGCATTTTCCTGTGAGGTATTGAATGTTAGTTATTGATTTTGAGTTACTTTGGCACCTTCACTGAGTTTTTAATGATAAGAGCGGGTGTCCTGTTTTTATATTTGGTATTTATAATCTCCCATTCTACCACATAACATAACCATCAAGAAATGGATCTCAAATAAAACACGGATCCATTTATTGTAGAAGGCCATTTATATTTATGTTATTGAGGACAGGTTTATTCAGCATATTTTAAGTTTAGGATAATGTTACTTTGCCACGATTTATATTAAACACTTGATGTGAACTGACAAGACTTTGATTTGTTAATTTGATCAGGTCATATATATGATTCTACCTCCTTTAGGGAGATTTATGTTTGCAGGACATAGGAGTCCTAGAGCCAACTTCATATAAGTTATGTGAGGCCTGGTCATTTGTCAATTAGAACTGGGAATTCAAGTTGTGGAAATGAATAAAAAAAATTCTACTGGGTGAATGGTACAGGTGGATGAGCAACTACGTAAACTGTTAGCATCTGCCTGGCCTGAATTGAAATAGTGGTTGCTGAATCTACATTTTTAAACATCCTCTGTGTTCTTGAGGATTGAGGTCCACGCCTCTTCTTTTCTTAGATTTTCTTGACTCATGTCAGCATAAAGGGTGAGTGAAATTTTGTCAACGTGAATTTCTGAATTGACTCTTCAATACATTCACGTTGATTGTTTCAGATTTGGTTTGTACAGTCTCAAACGCTGGTGTTCTCTTTAGCTTTGGAGAAGTTGAACTAAACCAACTGAACAAACTTATTTATATTCTTGAAATTGCTTTTTAATTTTTTAGTCAATTTATCATGCATTTATAACATATAAATGGGTTGGAAAATACGAAGTGCCTCAAAGTGATGTACCTCTTCTAAAGAACCTTGATCAATGTAACTTGCATTTTTTAATCATTGTCTATTTTTAAATTGAACAGAATAGAACTGGTTCAATTTGGTTCAGTCTGGATTCAGCTATTTATTTTTGGAATTTTGTTAATAAACAGACAGACATTTTACAGCTGAACTGATCAAATGCTCACCCCCAAATGTTTATTGCATATTACACTTATTTCATGCGTGTGTGAATTTCCATTCTAAAATTTATTTTTGTGACTTGTTATGCAGAAAGCTGCAATCAAGAAGATGGACGTGCAAGATTCAAAAGAATTTTTTGCCGAGCTCAAGGTTTTAACACATGTTCACCACCTGAACCTGGTAATGCATTCATGATTTTGCAATTACAAGAAATATGTACTGTACTTACGAACATGAATCGGTGCTAGAATCTTTTCTGTACTTGAGAAAATGTAATGCATTTTCATTTAGGTTAGCTAACAATTTGCTGGAAAATTCTTGAGATTACTTTTTTGATCTTCATTTTAAACTGGAGACAGTATCTTCTTATCCTTTAATTAATTTCACCAATTTTTCAATTTAGCACAGTACAGAGGAAGGCACGGTTAGTTTTGCATTCTTTGTTCCAGGAACAGTGAGTGCAAAAGGCCTATATTCATGTGCTTGTGCATTAGTTTTGATGTAAATAGTTTAGTCCACTTATTCACCCAAAACCTTGCACTCTAAATATTATTTGCAATGTTGGGTGCACGTGTGAGTGAAATGTCCCACATCTGTTTATATACAAGATTGGACCCATAACCCTCTAGTTTAGGCTTTTGGACTAGAGGTGGTGTCCATCATTATGTGTAAGCCCTCATGCGCACAGGTCAATTCAGACATTGAGGCCTATGCATCTCCCCAACGCATACAGTTCCTTAGCAGGCAATACAATTTGGAACACTGTATATCTCTTCCATAGGGGCATGTTCTAATTTTACATCTACCTCATCATAAATCCATCCTATGCATCATAAATAATTGGAAGATCTACAGTTGCATAGGCATATGGAATTTCGAGATTGTTATGCAAGTAAAGAAATGTGCTTCATGTTATACCAGGACTAGGTATATGGAATTTCAAGAATGTTATGCAAGTAAAGAAATGTGCTCCATGTTATACCAGCACTAGCTATATGGAATTTCAAGGACATATCATAGACCTTTAGAGCACTCTGCCATGTGACATTTTCTTTTTTTAATTTCTGGAAGGAATTATAGTTGGCTAATATTGAATGGTCCTTCTATTTCTGGATGGAATTTATAGTGGTTAAACATATTCATGGATCTGAGTTGTAAAAATAGTTTATGGATGTCCTGCAGGAAGGATTTTTGCATGTCAGTAATTATATAATTACCTTTGTTATGGGAGTGAGTAAAATAGCTGTATGTGCACTTCATCGTGTGTATCTGCACACACGAGCTGCATAGATGACCTTGTTAAATTTTGAAGTTTTCTTACTTTCAATGAACTAGTAATGTTTTTACTTGTACTTTAAGCACTAAGTAGTACTATCTACACTTAATTGCAGGTCCGATTAATAGGATATTGTGTGGAGGGTTCTCTTTTCGTAGTTTACGAGTACATTGAAAATGGAAACTTAAGCCAGCATTTGCGTGGCTCTGGTGAGACTACATGTCCATTGTGATCATTTCTAGTTGTAGGAGTATCTAGAATGGCAATGATAAAAGTGTTGGTTGTTTGCAGGGAAGGATCCATTGACATGGTCTACAAGAGTGCAAATTGCCCTCGATTCAGCTCGAGGTCTTGAATATATCCACGAGCATACTGTCCCTGTTTATATTCATCGTGATATTAAATCAGCAAACATACTGATAGACAACAACTTCAGGGGAAAGGTTGGATTGATATTTTTCTCATGATGGTGTCCCATTGTAAGCCCTTTTCACATAACTGTACTGAATGCTTTATTATACAGGTTGCAGATTTTGGATTAACAAAATTAACTAAGGTTGGAAGTGCATCTCTCCCTACACGTCTTGTGGGTACATTTGGATACATGTCGCCAGAGTAAGACATTTTCTCCTTTAACAATTCTATAAGAAGATAAAAAATTTCAAATAGGTTTCAGATAGGATCATGTTTAGCTTAACCACTGGCTGGTTACAATTTCTTAACAACTTGCCCTTTTTATAACTGTCTGGAGTTCAGAGAAAGAGCCCAAAATCTGTGTCAGAGCAAACAAAGTTTTTATGAGTTGTGTGATTTTACCTTATTCTTATCTGCAAATTTATGAGTGTCATTGTTTGGAGAGTCTGATATAATTTTAAAGTAGGGTCAGTAAATGGCACATGTAGGTAGCGATGAAAATGTTCTGATAGAATGTTATTGAGAATTTTGTGTTGTGTCTATTATCCGTGTGTACTTTGATGGCATAAACCTCGTGAAATCCAAAAATTTTCAAACCCTGAGGTTTGTTGCCAGGCAAGGAGGGGTATGGGATGGGAGGTTGATCACCCAGTTTATAATTCATGACCCAGAATGTGATAGAAATAAAAAAAGACTTCATGAGGGTGGTGAAAAATGAATGAGTGCGTCCTATGGAGGAGTCTGACTATAATGCAAAAGAGTTGTTTTTAGAGTGGGAAGATATGCGTGCATGGCACTGCTGCAGCCAAGTAAGATTTTTGGGTGGTATGATTATAATTATAAATCTAATAGAGTTAGAAGTATATCTGATGAAAGTACCTGTAGTTTGCAAATGAAAATTTAATGCCATTTTTAGTCAACGAGAATTATGCAGGGGTATTTTATGCATCTGGCAGGACAGTGCAAAAACTTAAATGATATTTTTATTTTTATTTTTATTTTTGACGAAACATGGATTAACATTTCCCATGCTTCTATGCAGATATGCTCAGTATGGTGATGTTTCTCCAAAATTAGATGTTTTTGCATTTGGAGTTGTCCTCTATGAACTTATTTCTGCTAAAGAAGCTATCGTCAAGGCAAATGATTCTAGTGCTGAATCAAGGGGCCTTATTGCTTTGGTTAATTTTCTGCCGTTCCTCTTATATCTATTAATTTCCGGATGTCAATAGATGGGCTTAATTTACTGCTCTGCTGAAGCTGGAATCGATTCTGAGCTAGACAGTTTGAACTACAATATTATACCAGGCTTAAGTGGAGTTGAATTGAACTTTACTAGCTCATTTGAGACTCTCATGGATTTGTATTAAACTTCCAAGCCTGTCCATGTGCTGCTTCCGAATTTTTCTCCAAGCTGACCTTTTTTTTTTCCCTTCATTCTACAGTTTGAGGATGTTCTAAATCAGCCTGATCCTGGAGAAGATCTTCGCAAATTAGTTGACCCAAGGCTTGGAGAAGACTATCCACTCGATTCAGTTCGAAAGGTGAAAAAAAAACTTACCATGAAACAAATATCAAGATCCTGTTTTTGCAGTCAGAATTAAAGCTAAGTGCCTATTTTGGTCCCAGGTGGCCCAGCTTGCCAAGGCATGCACTCATGAGAATCCTCAGGTGCGACCGAGCATGAGATCCATTGTGGTTGCCTTGATGACCCTTTCATCATCGACCGCGGATTGGGATGTTGGCTCCTTCTATGAAAATCAAGCTCTTGTCAATCTGATGTCAGGAAGGTAAAAGGCAATGCAACGGCATCACTCATGTCAAAGTTTGCCTAAAAAAAAAGATGGATTTTCTTTGATTAATATTTTACAAGAAGCCATAGCTAGCAGACTATGGTTCATGCCATGCCAACAACCCAACCCATGAGCGGTTGTATCATGCAGTCCTGCAAGGCGGGCAAAACTTTTTCTTATGCTTCAATAATTACGATTAGGGTAGACTTGGACCTGGCATCCTGTAAAACCCATCGACACTCTAATTGACTCTCTAAGTGCAATGTACAAGGGAACAACAGGGAATATCATGGTTTTCCAAATCCTACCTCGTGTCCTTTGCAGTGGTCTTTAAAAAGCATATTGTAACGTAAATAATTACAATGAAACAAGAGTATTTTCTGTCAAGATAACAACCACAACGTAACAAGTACTTGTAGAGGATGTTTAAGGATATGATATTGTTATTTTTAAAATTATTTTTTACTTGAAAATATATTAAATGATTTTTTTTATTTTTAAAATATTAATTTTTATATCAATGCATTAAATTATTCTAAAAATATTAATTTGAAATAAAAATAAATAAATAATGCAGATATTTGGACTTTGGAGAGGGGTAAGAGTGCCTCATTACTTTAAAGCTTAATCACTAGTTTCCGGAGCTATCCTCTATGTGAGTTTGAAAAACAAATTAAAATAAATATTTGTGTGATGAAAAAAATGTTGGTATTGTTATTAAAATAATTTAGTAGGTTAAATTTAAAGACTTTTAATTCAACTCATTGTCTAATTTGTGTTTCAAATTAAATTATATAAAATATGTGATTTATTTATCTTATATAAAATATGTGATTTATTTATCTTGATAGCTTCAAATATAACTTAAATAATTAGTAAAAAATATGATTTGTCTAAAATAAAAATCAAAGATAATATTTTTTTAACATAATGATATATTAGATTGATATAGATTTCATAGTTTAACTTATTAAATCCATGACTTAGATCATATATTTTAAATTAAACAACTTTATTTTTAAAAAATTATTTTTAAGTAGTGATATGATAACAAAAATAAAATAGATACTTATAAAATTGAGAATCAACTAAATACTATAAAGTTTGTTTGAAATTGCAATAATCTCATAAAAATAAACTGAAATAAATTAACGAATACCAATTCAAAATCAAATCAAATATTAAAATTGATTAAAAAAAAGCTAAAAAACTCAATGAAAAGATTTTTTTTATTAAAAAATATTTGACATTATTATTATAGAACTCAACCCAACTAGTCAACCTTAAAATCTTTTTATTTGATTTTTTTCTATCCCTAGTTTATAAAAAAAATTATATTAAAGTTAATTCTATATGATTCAGTTAACTTGACGGATCTAAATATAATTTAGATAACTAGTAAAAATATAGTTTGATTTAAAATATTTTAAAATAATTTTTTTATTATTAAAATAATAATATATTAAACTAACTTAATTTTTTTTACCATAATTTACAAAACTCATAACTATAACTCATGAAATTTAAAAACTTTATTTTTAAATTATTTTTAATATAATAATATTTTTTAATATTTTTTTTCCTTTACGTAGAACTCTGAGTCCCTCACCCGCTGATATGTAACAAATTCCTTTCTTTTATTTAGATTAATGGTGTTCTTGCAGGACTTACAAAAGCTATCACGTGACACATTACTTTTTTATTTTACCGTATGAAGCAAAAGGAGTGACATTTTGATTAGGTTCACAAGGCCACGTTTGCACCGCATGTATGACTTGACAGAGATGGAGTAAAACACCAGTTTAAAATCTTAATAAATGTGCCATTGATCACGTGTATTTTATTTATTTATTTAAAAATGAAGAATATTTTTTAAATCACTTCATGGTTCGACGNTTTAAAAAAAAAAAAAACAATCTTAGAAACACATCCATGATGTTGCAATGATGAGAGTTTGGGCAGCATATGAAACAACATTGGGTCCCAACAGGCCTCAACTTAAAAACGAGGAAAAGCCAAGCCCAGATCCTTCTGGAATTGGGGAACGATTTCGAATTCATCATCGTCATCACGGGCGTCATCGTTAGTTTGAAAATACTTTTTTAAAGTATTTTTTATTTTAAAAATTTATTTTTAAATATATTGATGATTAAAAAATTAATTAAAAATTAAAAAACAAAATAAAAAGTTTGAAAAACACGATTTTAGAGCAATTCCACCTCCGCGTCCGTTACCGACCAGACAGAACCAAACTTATATATGAACTACTCCACGAATTGATTCTTAAAATATCTGCAATCTAGCGAGGGTTGTTGGTTGTCTTGTGGAGAGAGAGATAGAAAGAAGAAGATGGATTTTGAGCTGAGAAGAGCGAGAGAGAAGTTAGAGAGAGAACAGAAAGAGAGGAAAGAAAGAGCCAAGCTAAGACTTGATAGAGAGAGGAAAGCAAAGGAAGAGGCAAGAAAGCAAAGAGAAGCCATCGAAGCTGTTCATCGATCTCGAAGGCTCGATGCCATTCAAGCCCAGCTCAAGGTCCCTCTCCCCTTTTTTATTTTCCCTCGAGATTATGCTCGCTTTCTTGATTTCCATGTTTAATCGATTTGATTGCTCTCTATTTCCTGTTTCTCTTGAGTTTTCAAATAGCATCAATAATTGATCGGGTTTTGGGGGATTATTTGTGTTAATTGAGATTTTTTTTTTTCTAGAACTTTGAACCTATCTAAAGCAACATGCACTGAATTTTTATTTGGCCCTCAACATTTGTGGCATGTGAATTTCATCCGCCTGCTGTTAAATGTTGCATCTAATTCCAATTTGTACGGAGGGAACCATACATGATCAAAAGAGGGAAGATGATGCTTTAATGCCTTGATTTTGTAGCAGGACAGTGATCAGGCAAACTTGAATTTAACTGACATTATGGTTAGATACATCTTGAAGATGTTTCAGTTATCTGTCTTCCTTCTTCCTTTTCTGCAAATCTCTCCCTGTAGCTTTCATGTTATCGGCAATTTGTTGAGGATTTGAACGCGCTGGGCATGGCTTATTTGTTGTTGAAAAGTCTCTTTCAATCATTATTGAATGATTAAAAGGCTTCTCTTGAGTCGTACTCAAATGTTTGAAAAAACTCATTTTCTTTCTTATTTTCTATATTTATGGAAATATGAATTCTCTAACCTAATTCACCTCAATGTTGCAAAGAACATTCAACATTCCATCATGAGTTATAGAAATAGAAAGTTTTTGGCCGCTAAGTGGTCACTGGCTGCCATACTTTATCTCACAATATGAAATGGAATTGTTTTTTTTTTACTTAGTTATATAATGTTTAGAATGTTAATAGATGGACATGAGTCACACCACATAGTGCTTACATATGTATATGAGCACACTTGGAGATTCTTGTGTGTTGTTTTTCTATTCCAAATTTGTTTTTATTTTTATTTTGTTCAGATTGTAATCTTAATGGTCTTTTTTATGCTCAAAAAGAAGTTGGTTTTCTCTGCAGATTGATGAGCAAATGCAAGAAAATTTGCTTGCAGGGAGAGGAATAGTATTTTCTCGCATCCTAGAAGCTGTGTCCTTTCAGGGTAGTGGAGATAAGATTAAATTACCTCCTTCTTGCTTCACAGGATTGTCTGATCAAGGTGCATTTGATAAAGGACCATTGTATTTCCAATTATCAGTTGTTCATCAAGAAGGTTCTTCAGAGATGATTGACACTGACTCAAAGCAGTCGACAACCCACTCAGGTGTTCTTGAGTTTACTGCAGAAGAGGGTTCAGTAGGGCTTCCTGCTCATGTATGGAGTAACCTCTTTCCCATAGATTCTCTAAAGGCTCCTCTGATTGAGGTTCAGTATGTCTGGCTGCCTAAAGGAACTTATGCAAAGCTTCAGCCAGATGTTGTTGGGTTTTCAGACTTGCCCAATCATAAGGCTGTGCTTGAAACAAGCCTTCGGCAACATGCTACGCTTTCTGAAGGCGATGTGATCACTGTCAACCATGGGATACTGACGTACAAGTTACAGGTTCTGGAGTTGAGACCTTCGTCGAGTGTCTCTGTCTTGGAAACAGATATTGAGGTTGATGTTGTTGGTCCAGATTCAGGTCTGGAGAGCAGTCAACCTGTGCTGAAGCCTCTTATATTTGGGAAGGCAGAATCTGGGATGGTGGAAGAAGGAAGCTATAAGTATTTTAAATTCTCTATTGATAATGATATTTGGGACAGAATTGCTGCTGACAATGTTAGGGTTGAAGTAAGGATAGAGGCCGAGACCAATGATAGCGATACTGATCTTTACATGTCAAAGCATCCTCTTATGTTTCCAACCAGACACCAACATGAATGGTCTTCTCATGATATAGGTTCAAAAGTTCTGATACTTGGCTCTAAGGATAAGAACTTGGGAATGGGTGCTTACAGCATTGGTGTACATGGTTTCAAAGGAACAACAAAGTACAATGTAGCAGTGAGTATTCAAGAGAATAGCAACCACAAGGTGGGTCAACAAGCTGGATCCTCATCGTCTATGGACATTGATGCTGTAGAGTGTAGGAACTGCAAGCATTTTATACCCAGCAGAAGTATAGCATTGCACGAAGCCTTCTGTAGCAGACATAATATTGTTTGTTCGCATCCTGGCTGTGGAATTGTTCTGAGGCTTGAAGAGTCCAAAAACCATTTGCACTGTGACAAATGTGGGCAAGCTTTTCAACAGGGTGAAATGGAGAAGCACATGAAAGTTTTCCATGAACCACTTCAATGCCCATGTGGGGTGGTCCTTGAAAAGGAACAGATGGTAAGCTATACAAACCTCTTCTTCCCTTCTTACAATTCTTCGTTGGTTTATTTTACTGTCTGATTTAGTATGAATTTGCATTTTCAATCGAAGTGGTAGTTTAGCCTAGCCAGTTGGGTATCTAAGGCACATAGAACATCCAATTCATTGTCAAAGTTAAATAAACCATGAATCCATCTGTTTAGATGAGATTTGGCATGATGTAGCATGGAAGATTAGAATGGTCCGAGCTGAGCTTCTGTTTTTTTCAGATGTTGGGGTTTCAACTGGTCGAAGTTTCATTTGGTTCCAATTTGGCTGATGATGATAAATGCTACTGGGTTTTTTCCTCAAGTTAGAATTTAAATTGAATTGTAAAAATGCAGTCTTTTGATTCTGTTGACAATTTCCCCGCAATTCCTCATGAAACAAATGAAATAAGAAGTCAACAGACCAAATGAAATTCCCTAGCTTTTAAAAGGTTGTATTTCTCCTGCATGAAATCACAAGCATGATTACATAGTTACCTCTACATTTCTTAGCAATGCTGTATATCATGTATTCATTTGCCTGTGGCAGGTACAACACCAGGCTTCAGTCTGTCCCCTCCGTCTTATTACATGCCGGTTTTGTGGTGACATGGTTCAAGCTGGGACTTCAGCTATGGATGTGCGTGATCGATTGAGAGGATTAACCGAGCATGAGAGTGTTTGTGGATCTAGAACTGCTCCATGCGACTCCTGTGGGCGATCTGTGATGTTGAAGGAGATGGACATCCACCAAATTGCTGTCCATCAAAAAAGTTGATGCCCTACACGAGTTATCAGTTGAAGGTGCTCCCCACATGATCGTGTTGTGTAGATGCATGATATAGCAATCTATTAAATTGTGATCTGACCCTGGTCTCGTTTCTCTGGGCTGTTGGAGTCAATGATTGATGTTCAAGCTGACTGATGTCCATATGGAAAGCAATGACACAGACAGTTTGATCATGTCAATGTAATGTTATTAATATTAATATTGCCTGTATCACTGCTCGTGTCATTATTTGTTTTCTTGAATTTGTTGTTCTCTTTAGCAAAAAGATGTAATATTTATCTGCTACATGGACAGCGTGCATCTTTAAAATCTAACATTAAAAAAACAATCAATGTCACATTATCAACTCTATCGAAGATCCCTTAATTCTCTTCCATGTTATGTATCCTGTGCGGTTTGAGCCCTAAATTACTTTTTTATTTTTTATTTTGTTGTGTGTATTCAGAAAAACACCTAAACAATAAAATTACTTTAACCATAATTATAGAACTCTTTTTAGAAGTTGACAAAGAGTAACGTCCAGGTCACACACAGGATGGCTTGGCTGAATCTAATTCTTAAAATAAATTAAACCAAAATGACATTAGTAAAACCAAAATAATAAATTCAAAAACAAAGTTAACGGGTTAAGAGTTCAGTTTTGACCGGCTAAGCATGAAATGAATGAATGAGCGAACTCGAGTTTTGGATTAACAGAGTTCTTTTTCCCTTCAATCTGAATTACTTCAGATATCAGATCAATAACTAGTTTGTACTTGTTAAGCTAGTTTGTATGGTTTTAAAGAAAAGTGCATTATTTCATCTATCTCACAAAATAACAATATTGATTTATTATTTGAGGTATCAAAATAAAATTGAAAATTTTAAAACGCAAATTGAGGGCCAAGATAATATTTTAAAAGAAGTTGTAGAAGTATAAGAACAACCATGAATGGAATTAATTAGAATATTATTAGATGGGTAATATGTGCTATGTCACGGGTCGGTCTAATTGTTTTTAATATTAAAAGAAGGCTCGTGCAATGACAATGTTTTTAAAAAATTAAGAAAAACTTAATATAAAATATAAAATAAAACAAAGGATGTAGATATCAAATAAAATAAATAAATATCAAAGAATAAAATTAAGCAAAATAGCTTAAAAAATTATTAAAAAAAAACCAAAGTTACCTTGAGCGAAACTTTCCATACCCGCAACTCATGAAATCTCAGATATATAATTAACTAAGAAGTTTAATCTAAACCAATTTAATATTTAAAAAATCGATGTAAAAAATTTGGCAAAAAAAAACTACAATCAAAGAACTAAGATAAAATTTAATAGAAAAAAAATGATGGATGATGAAACCAAAGGAAAAAAAATCAATTCTAGAAATTATTAAAAAATTACATGAACAGCAATTAAGAGAAAGGGAAAAAAATTTAACAAGTGAAAAAAAATGAGGATGAAATTGAAATAAAATTCTAATTTCATAAGTTATTTAAAATTAAAAAAAATTAATCAAAGGATCAGGGACTAAATTGAAAAGATCCAAATTACATAAATAGCAATTAAAAAACAGGAATAAAATTTGACAAACAGAGAAAAATCATCAAATGAGGATAAAATTGAAATAAAATTTCAATTCCATTAATTATCTCAAATAAAAAAAATATTAACCAAAAGACCAAAAATTAAATAAAAAATAAAGAGAAGTTAAGGGATTGATGTAAAAATTATAGTGCAATGCAAATATCAAGATAAAGAGAGAGAGAAAAGCTTATTAGAGTCCAACCGAAGGGAATTTTGCTGGACACATCATCTTAAATGAATTAAACACTAAAATGATAGATCGTGTTTTTAATATATTTATAAATAAAAAATATTTTTAATTATAATGCTACCATAATCTAAATATTACCAAAACTAACAAACATAACTGCAAAATTATATAGATGAAGATCTTCCAATAAATATACGGAATATTAAATTAAATAATCTAAATAATTTCAATTAATTTTAACAATTTCTCTCTCGGCTATGAATTCCTTGCCACTCCGAAGGTGACTGCGTTCATCAGTGGCATAAAATAAATAAAATAAAACTGGGGGCACGTTGTCTTGATTCCATATTTCTGGCAAAATGGAAGCCACGATCTGGCAAACTTACAAGCCTCTTTCATGCCAACCACCTAAAGTTATAGCAGCAGCACCACCATCTGACAAATATACATGAAGCTTCCCGGTAAAGCCATGGCCGACAATATATGGTGCTCATAACCGCCACGGTAGACTCCTTATTTGGATCCACAGTGCATATAAACACATCGATGGTCGGGCGTTTGTCATCTTCAAGCAAGTTTGGGGGGAATACAGTTTGAGAAACTGGTCTCCAATGCCAAGTAAACAAGGATAAAGAGGTTTGTTGCATGTTAAAAACAGTGAAAAATTGAATAGGATAGGACATTCTTTGATAAGTAATTATAGGTGGGCAATTAACACATTTCACAAGTTTTAATATATATATATATATATATTTAAAAAAATAGTAATCATAAATAAAATAATATAATTATTTAGGTTTTTTATTATGCCTCTTTTATTTATTAAGAGTATTATAAATAACACCGGGTATATTAGTAATTACATAATAATATAGAGCCAAAATCATTTTTTGATTTAAAGCCAAAATCTTTTTTTTTAATTAATTTAAAGTACGTGCTCTATTTTTATTTTTTGAGTGAGTTTTTGCATGCAATTTACCAAGAAAGGTGCCTGAATTATAGTTTTTATAATGTTTAATTTTTAATCACTTTTAAGAAGTGAATGTTACATTAATGGAGTCATTGATTATAGGAAATCATTGAAAATGATTTTATATATTTTTTGGTAGATTAATTTGAAGCAATAGTAAATTTAAAGAGAGAGAAAATAATTAGCTGGTAATTTTAAACCACTAAAATGTGGTCTTTTGATAAGTGTTATGGTTGGAATTTAAAATTTAGTTATAATATGTCGTGAGTTCTTTTATTTGATGGATTATTTTTCAAAATCAAATTTATTGATTAAGACTTATAATAGATAAGAATAGATTGCTGGAATATGTAATTTCTAGATTTATAAAAACATAAAATCTTTAAAATTAACTTTTAATTAATTGGAGAGTGTGATTCACCCTAAATACTATATGGTCACAAAGTTTATTATTTCTGTTTAATATGCTACCAAAAAAATTTAGTGTGTTTTAATGTATTTTTTTTAAAGAGTTTGTGTGAATTTAAAAAAAAATATTTTGAATTATTGATATTTAAAAGTTAATAACTATGGAGAGTAAACAACCTTTATAGTTTGGTTTTAAACATTTTCAGTATAGTAAAATTAATTGATTTTTATTTGAGTTTATTGAAGGTTTTTTATAAAGAACTTGATTTCTATATTAATTAATTATTTACTTAATAAGTGATTTTCTAAAAATAATTGCAGGTTCATAATTTTCAAAACCTCTACTTTAATTATTCTTCAAAATATTATTTTACTTGAAATAAAAACATTTTGTATCTCTCTCTAACCAATCAAGTTTTATAATGTTATTATTTTTTAACCATAGTTGTCATATGTTTTACATAATTATTTTTGATGCGTATCTATCTATTTATCTATCTATATAGAGAGAGAGAAAAAAAAAGACTATAATAGCAAGTTCTAGTAGTGGGTGATTTTTAAATGAAATTTTAAGGAAATTTAAGTAATAGATATATTTAATTTTGATTAAATTAAGCATTAGAAACAATTATTAATTAATATTATAAATGTTATGGAAAAAGTACTATAGCTTTTTCTGTGCCATATTTTTATTTTGTTTTTTTTTCTTACATTTTTTTTTTGAGTTTTACATTTTTTTTCAAGATTGTCTTTTGTTTTTGTATTTTTTTAAATTATCTTTGTTGATTTTTTTTAATATTAAACTAGTTGAAAATTTAATTCCATAGTTTTTTCTTTAAAACATTACATATTACTACAATATTTTCCTACATGATTTTTTTTTATGAATTTTTTTTTCAAAATAATCTTTGTCGATTTTATTTTTTTCATGTCAAGCTGGTTAAGAATTTTGCTTCATAATTTTTTTATTTAAAATACTGGGGATTGTTACAATATTTTTCTACATAATTTTTGTTTTGTTACAGTGTTTTTTATATTTTTTTAAATTATCTTTATCAAATTTTTTTTAATTTTGAGCTGATTGAGAATTCAGCTTTAACTTTTCTCACATGTTTTTTTCTTTTTTTTTTCCAAAATTTTCTTCTCCATCTTCTTTTGTTTTGTGCTTTCTTTTTAAAATTATTTTTTTAATTTATTTTTTTAATATGAAGGTGGTTGAAAATTTAATTATGTAGTTTTTTTTCTTGAAAATACTATGGATTGCTACAATATTTTCTCACATAGTTTTTTTATTATTTTTAGAATTTTCTTTGTCAATTTTATTTTTTTCATATTGAGCTGGCTAAGAATTTACCTTTGTAGTTTTTTTTAAAAAAATATTATGGATTACTACAGTGTTTCTCCACATAATTGTTTTTGTTATAATTTGTTTTCAAAATTATCTATATCAATTTTATTATTTTTAATATTGAGCTGGTTGAGAATTACAATTATAGATTTTTTTATGAAACACTATAGATTACTACAATGTTTTCCTACATATTTTTTTTCCTTTCATTTTTTTATTTTATTTTTTTCATATGAAGCTGGTTGAGAATTTAACTTTGTTGTTTTTTAAAAAAAAATATTATGAATTGCTACAATATTTCCCCACATGATTTTTTTTGTTATGATTTTTTTCAAAATTTTCTTTGTTCGTTTTATTTTTTAAATATTAAGCTAATTGAGAATTTATCTTTGTAATTTTTTTCCTGAAAACATTATGTATTGTAATAGTTTTTCTCCATATAATTTTTTTATAAATTTTTTTAACAAACCCATAGCAATGCACAAGTATATCATAAGCCTGCAATATTGGGCGAGCATGATATCTAGTGAGATACTAATGCATGTATAATTTATGGTAGTTGTTACTGTTAGATTATTAGGTGTTTGTTTGCGTCTATATCTAATTCTAGATTTGTATACAAGGTGAATAATTTTTCATCTCTTTAATTGATTCTTTTGAGTTAGAAAATATATATTTTACATGTTAAATGATTTTTTTTATTAAGATATTTTTTATTTTATAATTTAGGTGAATTAGGCATGATAAATGATTTGTAAGTTCATGAAAGTATGTTTATAATTGTAAAAAAAAAATTAAAAATGTTTTGTTTTTGTGAACTCTATTGAATAAAAATATGAATTTAATTGATTACATTTTGGACTCAACCTTTAAAAGTTATATATTAATATTTATAAACATGTTTATTTAGAATTTAATTCCTAGTCACATAACAAAATATAATTCATTGTTATTATAATTAAAATAATCATGGTTCTTTGGCTTTGAATGTAAATGTGTAATACATGTTTATATTCAAAATTACTTATTTGAATTATTTAAATTGATGATATAAATCTTCTTTTGATGTTTTGAATCTTTGAAAGTAACATATTTTAGTATAATAAATTAATTAGTTATAAGTTACATGTATCACAAGTTTTGACATGTTTAATCTAGATAAAAAGATAAATTGTTATTTATTAAATGTATAATATTTATTCTTTATTTATTTATTATTTAGATGGTTCGGAGAAAGTTTAAAATTTCCTAGTGGTTGCTCCATAAATTTATATTTGATTATTAGATTTTAATATTCTGATAAATAGATTAATTTGTAATTTTACACTTGTAGAATATTTGGTTTTATTTAACTTTGAAGTTATGTGAAATAATTTATGTTAGGAGTAGTTAAGTTTTAATTCAATGTATTTTTTTTAATAGGATATTACTTTTAGTATAATTTATTAATTGGTGTTAAGATGTTTTACATGTCCATAAGACATGCGGCCTTTGTCACGTAAAAGAAATATTTTCATGGTTTGTTAGCTGAGGGAGTGACAAGCATTAAAGATTAAAAACACCGTAAATAAATATAAAGAGGCTTTTAAAATATTTAATTTTATTTATTTATATCTCTACTAGTTAACAAGGTTGTTACAATTATTTATATATAAAAAAAAAACTATAGAGCTTTAATAGTACTAAATAAAAAAATAAACTATGGAGAAATATTCCCTTCAAATTTAAAAAAAAAAAGATAAAAAATCATTATAATAAAAAATAAAAAAATAAAATTAATTAAAAAATATATATTTTTCTAAAAAAAGTTCATGTATCAATCTTTTGTATAAAAATGAAGACATCCTTGAATTTAGTTTCAATGAACGCATCCTTGAATTTAGTTTCCAATTAGAAATCATTATCCATCAAGAATACTATTTCATGCATGAATTACTCCATTATTTTATCATGATTCTTAACACCTTGCATCATATAAAAAATAAAATTAATTAAGAAAATATTTTTTTAGAAAAAAAACAATCATATCAGTGAGTCGGCGAACGAGCCACGTGAAAGAGAGAGGGTGAGGTTCGCTCATTGCCGACAACACAACCTTGTGGAAAAACAGGTTCTGGGATGTTTCACTGCGGATAGGGTGATGTTCGATGCGTTGTAGTCTTAATAATGGATTTGACTTTTGCAGATGAATAAAAATGAATTAAGGCAGTGGATGTGTTGGTTTTGATGATTTTAATGGAGCTTTCTTCACTGAGGAGGTAGCTTTCAATTTACCAACCACACTAGCCCTTGGTGGAATCATGGCTTTTCTTGCCACCATAAAAGTGTTAGGCCCTTGATCATCTCCATCATGGCTTTTCTTTTTCTTTTTTTATTAATGTGGGTGTCCGGGCCAGCTTTTGCACACCACGACTAATCCCACGGGTCCTGAAGTTAACGACCATGTAAACCTCTAGTGACCATCATATGAGCAACCAAGGACTCGAACCTGAGACCACAAAAGGAGCAAACCCCTTGATCCCAAGTCCTTACCACTTGGCCACCACCTAGATGGTTCATCGTGGCTTTTCTTGAATATACAAGAAGATAAAGTTTTATTTTTTTTATATATAATTTTTTTAATTTTTGACAATGTTATAATGTTCGTATGATGGCAAAGTGGTGATTATATGTTTAATGATAAATTCATAATATTAATATTGTAATGGCAATTTAGTTAATTAAATAAAATATAATACGCAAGTGAGGTTCTAGCCTAGCGGTGGGAGGGGTTTGTTCCTTTTTTCAGCACCTGGGTTCGAATTTTATTATGCATGCCTGTCATTTTTGCGATGTTTTATTTGTTTATTGAACTTAAGGATGTTTAGTAAACCGTATAAATTAACCATGGTAAGCGTAAGCTGATTATAAATTAATAAGATGTGATGAGTGGTATCTCAATGAATAAAAATACAATCAAACTGTACAAAAGCCAATATAATATTCTCTACTTAAAAACAATTTAATCAATAGTCAAACTTCTCCATCAATTGATGTTCACGACGTATGCTCTAAAGGTCAAAAGTTGAAATTAGAGTGAAATATCAACCCTATCTCAAATCTAAAATACCAAGGATCGGTTTTGAAATTATAGGATCTAATGTGAAATGAAGTTAAACCATATAAACCTCAATAGTACGAAGGACGTGATTGTTATTGCATTGAAAACGCTGTTTTTTTTTATAAAAAAATATTTCAAATTAATTATTTTTTATGCATTCAGATTATTTTAATATGTTAATATTAAAAATAAATTTTAAAAATAAAAATAATATTTAATGTATTTATAAATTAAAAATACTTTGAAAAACAACTATTATCATAATATTAAACACATTCTAAACTAATTTTTTTAGTAAGAAAAATATATTTTTCAAAGATATACAATTAAAAAAAATTATATAAATAACACAGTTGGAAACTTCGTTTGTTAAAATATTGCAATTTGAAGAGTCTAATTAACCTCTTACTCTTTTTAAAATATCCAAACCTTTTATTTTATAACCTTTAATAGGTCCAAAAAGAGTTTACATAATTTAATTTAAAATCTAAATTAATAAAAGTAGCTAGACCAGATTATTTTAAATTTAAGTCATTGCACCAAATTTTATTACAGTGCCAAAAAAAAAATCTAGATATTATCTTCAAATGTCCAAAACGTTTCTAATCCAAGCCGCAGCAAAAAATACAGTAAATAAACTAGTTTGAAACTATACCCCCCCACGAATGATAGTCGCTACTCTCGAAAAGATTTTAACTTTTGACCTTAACACAGTGGTGGTGGGGGCATTTTATAAATTAAGAAAAAAAATCGTATGATGTGAACAAAATCTTTATTGTGCAGGAATATATATAAAAAAATTATTTATCTCTTGACTTTTGCTGTCAAAAAGGTGCAGCAACATTCACATTATAGGGTAATTGTTTTTCGCATTTTTTAAATGTTTTTGAAAAAAATATTTTTTTATTATTTTAAATTATTTTAATATGTTTATATTAAAAATAATTTTTAAAAAAACTATTATTTTAATAATTTTTAAATAAAAATATTTTAAAACACCACAGCATTAATAATTTCTAATATCATATTAAAAAAAATAGTCAAATCGTAAAAATTTAGGATTAAGATATCTGTTTTCTTTCTAATTTTATATTCAAATTCTTAATTGTTTATTAATTTTAGAGCCTGTAATGTAAAATTAATTGGAGTAACCATAAATTGTTTAAATATCTATATTATTTTATTATTTTCAGCTCGGCAACCAATCCCCTCCGATCCATGGAAACATTAATTCTCGATATTTTACGGTTTCTTTTTTTTTTTGAATCAATTTGCTCTCAGCCAAAAACCATACATTTTCTATAACGTTTCGGGACGTTTCATTGCTAACGTCAATCTCCTTTGAATTATGACTAACGTTCGTGCTCGCAGTTAATAAATTGTAATGGCATTCCTTAATAAATTTTTATTTTTTTAACCTGTCTAGGAGTTAACTCGGGAAAAAGAGTCAACAAGTGGAAACAAAGTCAACAAAGTTAGACTTCAGGACGTGACATTGTTAAGGAGTTGTAGCCGCTAGTGATCCATCCAGCCACATGCCAACCACATGCATAATAAACCGACCTGCAAACTTTATTGACCCTTTTCTCTCCCTCTCTGTAAGATTGCTTTACCTCCTAAATGTTTATTAAATTACAAAGCAAATTTAATAAATTTTTAAAAACAAAAAAAAATTTCAGTAATTTATAAAAAATAAATTGAAAAAAAAATGATTAATACCACTCGGGCTAACGGCGTGCCACGCCACTCCCTGTCCCAGTGATCAATTCTTCCTTAAATAAGAAATATCAAAAGGTTACCCTAAACGACACATTTGGTAACGTCAGAAGAGCGTTTTATGGAGACACCTCGTCGCTTTTGTTTTCTTTTTTATGCTCTAGCCTGTCTCTCTCCCCTTCACCTCTCTCACATGACTCCAACTGCCTGCGTCTCTTCCGTAATTTTTTTTTCAAAAAACTAAAAGAGACGGAGAAGAAGAAAAAGGAAGCGCAGAAAATAATTATAATAGTTCGAAGAATCTTACTTGCTCTCACTTTAGCTTTGAGGATGAAGACAGTAAATTAGACAACGGAGATATAACTCAAGAAATTGTTAGAGAGAAGCGACTAGCACGTACTTATTTGTTTTCCTTTTCTCTTCTTTTCTGTTACGTGCGTTTCTTTGTTCTGTCTCTCTGGCATTGTGCTCTTAAACGCTGTCGTCTTCTCGCTTCAAAGGTAACACCACGTTGTTTGGATCTTTTCAAACTTAATTATGTTTGTACGAAGTCGTTAGTTGTTTGTTTGCTGTGTAATTAACTGGTGGAGAAAAACATCGAGATAATGTATTTGATTAAGAAAAGGAAACTTCCTTTTGGTTTGGTTTCTGATGTGCTGGAATAGAATTCCTCTTAGTTACGTTGCTGGTAAGTTCAGTATTGCAGTGTAATATATATATATATATATATATATATATATTCCTTCTGTTTTCAGGCGGGTGTTTGGTTTCTGAGAAAATAGGGATGAAAGAAGAATTTTTTTGGCTAATCAGTTTTAGTGTTCATATATGTATTACAGTGATGCAATTTTTTTGAGAATTTAAGATCTTGTGAGCCCCTTGATTTTGATACTCCAGATAAATGCCGGTAGTTTGATTGGCATTCTCATGTGACTGAAAAGCTAGCCCCACCCCCTTTTCATTGCAACCCATTTGCGATTTTGTTTGTCTCGCTGCAATGATTTTGAACGTTAAAAGGGTTGTCCTTTTAATGTTTGATCCTACTAGCCGGTTTATGGTATTTTAAGGTCAATCTCTTTGTTGCAGGGAGGATAAGTTATTGTTTCTTCCAAGTGAAGTGAACAGGATATGGCGACAATAAGTGATATAGGAGTAGCAGCAGCGATTAATATACTCACTGCATTTGCTTTCTTTATTGTGTTTGCGATTCTTCGGATTCAGCCGGTAAATGATAGGGTTTACTTCCCCAAATGGTATATCAAGGGTTTAAGGAGCAGTCCATTGGGCACTGGCGCGTTTGTAGGCAAGTTTGTCAATTTGGACTTCAGGTCCTATGTGAGGTTTCTCAACTGGATGCCCGCAGCATTGCAAATGCCGGAGCCTGAGCTAATTGACCATGCTGGATTGGACTCTGCTGTTTACTTGAGGATTTACTTGATAGGGTATGGTGGTTCTCTTATTTTTCGTTATGCTTTGTGTGATTCCAGATGCTTTGGTTTGATAGTAAACTCAATCGTCTTTTTTAATTTTGCTGTTATATTCTAGGCGAACAAAAAACTGGTCGTTAGAGATCTATGTCCTGACTGAATGCAAATTTGATGTCTCCTATATTATGTTTACTCCACTGAGTTGTTTGAAGTATAAATAGTAGGCATTCATTAGGCGTTCAATTGCGTGTAGTTTCTTCTTTTTTTTCCTTTTCTTTTCATATTTTGCTAAATTTTGGTGCGAGACATATGATTGCTGCAAATGGAGTAGGATTGAAGGACTGAGAATGTACTGTAAAATTAACTGCTGATCCAAAATGTCATCTGAGTCGGTAAACATTTTTCTGCTTGTTTTAGATTTTCCCATATTTTTACATGATCAGTTTAAATTGTTAACTGTGTTTAGCAAGCACACAACATCGGAGCAGGCCGTTGCTCATTTTCCCACATAACGGTTCCCCTATTACAAGTTGATTCCCTGCTTTATCTATTGCCAACCTCTGTCTAGCCATTGAAATTATTTATTGCAGTCACAGAAAGACTGTCAATATCTACATATGAATAGTATCATTGGCACTTTTGTTGTGATAGGCTTTGCTAATAGCCTAATACTTGTATACGTGATGTATTTCTAGTTCATGTTGTTTCGCGGAAATAATGTGCATATTAGTTGTGTATTCACTAATTAAGTGATCGGCCTTGCCTTACGCAAATTGATGGAACTCAGAATAACATCTTTTGTTCTTTATTCCTGAAAGTGTTAGTGAGGCTTTCCATCACATTGTCAATTTTTGGTAGTGGCTGGCATTGAGAGTATCTTATACAAGCAGTCATATCATGGAAAAACACAAGTAATTTATGAACAGATCGACATTGGCAAAAAACTCAAATAGCTAGGATATCTGGTGCAGATGTGAAAGAAACCTGATTGTCATTTTGGTATTCTTGATGTCTCTTCTTTCTCCTGAGCAAACCTTGAAATCTTCTGTCACCATAAAGCTACACCTAACTGATTCATACTCGGTATCAAGGGCAATTTATAAATAGATATTAATGTGGATAAAAATATAGTAAATAGATCGATATGTGGTGTAATTGCAATTGAAGCTGGTATTTTGATAGTCTTATATTGATTCTCTCCTGCCTCTTCACCTAACCTTGAAAATATGCACAAACTTATTGTCACTGTTCATCAGTCAAAGCCAGCATGCTCTTGGGAGTTTTGGTGGGTTTATTCTGCCCCCAATCACAAATTTTTAGTCCACCCTTTCTTTTTGGGATGTGCAAGAATGTTTTTCCATTTAACTCATTGAAGAGAAAGAATTTGAGATTTGAGATTTACCCTTCTGTTATAATGGATAGATAAAATTGGAACAGTTTAGGGAAGTTTGTGGAAATTTACACCGCTAACAATGAATTGGACTCCTCTCTGCCTTACATAAGCTGAAACTGTACGCCGAGCCCTCTCCTGCATTCAATTGATCGTATTCCTTGAAAAAGTTGAGGTTTCGACCACTAAGTATATATCTCCTTTAAAAAGTTGGGATAATGTTATTCTGAGCATTTTGGAAAATTTTATCCTTTACACATTCATCAATTCAATTCTTATCTGTGGAATGGATTTGTCCTTTTCCTATACACAATAGGATTTTGCATTGGGAGCATGTGTTCCCTCATTTGAATGTTATTCTGAGCATAATATTGACTTATAACCTTTATACTCATAGACTCGTTTCTTCTTTTGTCTTTTTTCATTTTTCTTTTTTCTTTTTTCCTCTTAAGTGCAGGCTTAAAATTTTTGTTCCTATTGCATTCCTGGCCTTCACTATCTCAGTGCCAGTTAATTGGACAAATAACACTTTGGAGCATTCTAATTTAACTTACAGTGATTTGGATAAGCTCTCTATATCAAATATACCCACAGGATCATGCAGGTATACAAGACTTATTACCTTTGTTTTGTTATCTTTCTGCTTTATATCAACTCTTTTTTTTCCCCTAAAAAAAGAAATTAGTGTAGTGAACTATGAACTATGTTGAGTAATTCTTAAACCATTGAAAGACTGAATTTGTTATATTATGTTTCTTTTTTATGAAAAAAATACCAATTAAAGTGGAGGGTTTCTTCAAACAACAAGGAGTTGGGTCAACTATTCAATCAAATGATATTTAGCATGTTTCCATCTCTTCTCAAGAAAGAAGTGGGCTATTTCATGTGGCAATTCCAGCAAGAACTCTTCGTTAGTTGGGGGAATAACCCGCAGCCTTTGGTGTGCGGAGCCCAGTGACTAAAAAAGAAATCGATCTAATGAACTATTAAGTTTTTTATATCAATATTGAAATTTTTCTTTGTAAAATTATGCTCAATTTCATATGTGGCAATTCCGGCAAGACCTCTTTGTTGGTTGGGGGAATATCCTGCAGCCTTTGGTGTGCGGAGCCCAGTGACTAAGAAAGAAATTGATCTAATGAACTATCAAGTTTTCTATATTAATATTGAAATTTAATATTTTTTCCTTCAATAGAATTTCTTGTGGCAGAGTAGGTTTGAACTTTTCAGTCAACTTAAATTTTTGGTTGCAGATTCTGGACCCATATGGTGATGGCTTATGCTTTTACCTTCTGGACATGCTATGTGCTAAAGACAGAGTATGAGACAGTGGCTAAAATGAGGTTGCATTTTCTTGCATCAGAGAAACGACGTCCTGATCAATTCACAGTAAGAGCAACTTTGTAAAGCACTATGACATTAATTAAAAAGATGGCATGGAAAGAGGGTTGGATGTTTATCATCAATTAAAGATATAGGACAGGGAATATGTTTAGAAACAATCAGATGTTAGATGCACACAGCCAACCATGCTTTAATTGACTCATGGATGTATTCTTCCTGATAATAAATATTAACGTTCAAAATATCTGAAATGCTCAAATTGTTTTGATTCGGTTATGCCGGGTAGCAAGAGTCCAGTTGCATGTGAAAGTCTCATTTGTGGATCCACCTGCCTTCTTTTTCTGCTAACTTCTTTCAGAATGGGGGGGCATGATATATATATATAGAGAGAGAGAGAGAGAGAAAAGTGTTGGTAGCAAATATTATGGTTATCTTCATTTTTGGTTCTCGAAGTTCAGGTTTTTCATCTTGGTTACTATAGTTTGTTCTTAGTTTAATTCACTACAACTTGGTGAACTTTATTGGATCTAGTCTTTGCCAACTTGTTTTTAGAGTGCTCTTTCAACTGAAAGTTCCTTTTCCTTTAATAGTAATTTGCTCATGAGGGCCAGTGGTTACTCTCTTTTAGGTCGGTTGTCAATTTGGAAGCAATCATGTCCTATTTGTTTTTGTGCATATTAGAAGCTTGACTTTTGTTTCTTAGTAGAATGGTAGTTTAGAACTGCATCTAAACACCTGAACAGATTGTGTCCTCTGCAGCTTTTGATTGTAATCAAGTTAAAGTTGTGTAGCATATATTTATATAACCAGGTCATTCTTATAAGTCGGAATGCTTTGAAAATGATCTCCTTTGGGCACTCTTAGTAACTCTTTTCTTCCAGCTCCTCGTTGATGAAGTAATGTATTTTTGGTGTAGGTACTGGTGAGAAATGTGCCACCAGATCCTGATGAATCAGTTAGTGAACTCGTGGAACATTTTTTCCTGGTTAACCATCCTAGCGATTATCTCACTCATCAGGTTTGATCCTCTTATACTTCCACATGTGACAAGTACATATACCAACAATACATAAATACACCCACCAGCACACATGCACGCACCCACCCAAAGAGAGAAATGGAGAGTGATTAAGTGCTTTTTGTTGTTATAAGATTAGTTATTTGATTCCATAATATGACTGTGACATTAGTTTATCCACAATTTCATAATAATCACTCAAATCTCAGAATGAGAACTTGTATGTGATGTGGTTCAGAAAAAAAGATCTTATATGTGATGATAAAAGAGAGAGAAGTTTTCATTTAATAGCTTCACCTGGCCTTCAAACTCCTTTGTTACTTAGAACACTCCTGAATCTGACAGGTGCAATCTGTGTATATCTATCTCTTGATTTGTAGGAGCAGATACAGAAAAAAGATCCTAGAGTGTCTGAAGGGGGACTGGGAGAGTAAAGTCACAGTATCTTCATTTTTTCTTTCATTGGAGTTTAAACTTCAAAAGATTTGCCAGGGTAAGAAAGAAAAAGAGAGGCAGGAGGGTTCCCTAAGTAGGTGATGTAGATTTTGTCGCCACAGAACGGATCCAGTTCCTTTCTCCAACAAGCTTGTCTTATATTCACTCAAAATTGTAGTTTGATCATTTACTTTTCAATTTTACTGTCTATGAACTACACCGGCCATTCTTTGGAAGAAAATTCTGCATTGCTTTTCTAGTTTTATACCATCAAGCTTATGCACATCATCCAACTGAAAAATTCATCTTATTTATATCTTGTTAACCTACTCGACCCAAAACAACTGGTTTGAGTAGGTGAATCATGTTATGATTCTTTTCCCTTGGCTTAAACATTTGCTTGCAGGTTGTCTACAATGCTAATGAACTTTCTAACTTAGTCAACAAGAAGAAAAAGATGAAGAACTGGCTTGACTACTATCAAATCAAATATTCAAGAAACCAATCCAGAAAGCCTTCTCTCAAGGTATTCATTGCTAACGGTGTCCTATTGAAGTCACTGGTATCTTTTATTTTCTCTCCCTCCCTCCCTTCCAGATGTAGTGTTTCTACACCCAATTTACACAACAATTTATGAGAAAATGTATTCTGATTTTAATCACTAACATGTAGTGCTAATTTATTTTTCATGGAGCAGACTGGTTTCCTTGGCCTTTGGGGGAATAGGGTGGATGCAATTGATCACTACACATCTGAGATTGAGAGACTATCGAGAGAAGTAAGTGGTACTTTTAAATTATATGTTTTGCATTTTAGAGTGTGTTGTTTTACTTTCTTGCAGCGTGAACTATTTCTGTCCTAACTTCATAATTGTTCACTGACATTTATCATCATTCAAAGTAAAGTTAGGCCTTTTTAGTTCTTTTTTCCATCTTATTTGTGAAGCTCTTATTGTTTTTAATCAATTGTTTGTTCTAGTTCAGTCATTATTTGTTGAAGGTCTGACTTTGTTGAAGCATTGACACCATAGCACAGAGAATGTTCTAGCTCTGAAATTTTTTCACTTAATTGTATACATGAATTTAAATAGCCTGTAAAGTTTCGTAAACATCTAACAATTAACTAATGTTTTTATTATGAATTTTGTTGAGGTAGTCATCTCTATACTTTCAATTAACCATATTTTCTTTTGAAATTAACAATTGCTAGATCTCCTTGGAGAGAGACAAGATTGTGAACAATCCCAAGTCAATCATGCCAGCAGCATTTGTTTCCTTCAAAACTCGATGGGGAGCCGCTGTTTGTGCACAAACACAACAATCCAGAAATCCAACTATATGGTTGACTGGGTGGGCTCCAGAACCCCGTGATATATATTGGGATAACCTCGCAATTCCATTTGTTTCGCTCGCACTAAGAAGGCTTGTTATTGCTGTTGCGTTTTTCTTCCTCACCTTCTTTTTCATGATTCCCATTGCATTTGTACAGTCCCTTGCGAACATTGAAGGAATTGAGAAAGCACTCCCATTCCTGAAACCTATAATTGAAATGTGAGTATCTTTTTCTTAAGTGTTTCCTTATATTCTTAGGAAAAATAGCTGTGCTCGTCATTTGTTTGGTTCACAACTGCATATCATTTAATTATTTCATATTAAATGCTAGTAATCTACATGATTGGACAAAGTTATGATATTATATCAGTATAGCTGTCTTTCTTCCTAACCTTCTTGCTTCATATCATCTTGGAAGTTCCTTAAACTTTATTTTGAGGAAATTGTGCCTTTTATTTTCATGAAAATTTGCGTCACTCCTTGTAGACTTAACCTGGCAGCGAGCTACTGACTTGTATTTTTTTTATTGTGCAATTAAATCAAAACAACAGTTCTAATCCTTCTGGTAAAACACTAACAGCCTCTAGGCCAAATTTTAGGTTAAGATAAAGGCAGAAAAGGTATATTTGACATGTAGGAATGGAGATCACTTGTGCCAACTTCTTTGGCTTAGCTCTTACTTTTTTGAAAGAAATAATCTAAGTTCAGCTTTTGGGCCATCGGAAAGCTGTAATGCCATCTTATGCCAGTTTCTAGTAGATAACAGGAAATGACATTATGATGGATTCTAGGAAGGGGATGAAAAGATGGAAATGTCGCAGAATAATATTTAGCTTTCTTCAAAAAATGTCATTGGTTTTTTTTTTTTTTTCCAACCTGTCTTGGATGTTTTCTTTTCCTATGGGTGCGAGTCAATTTATTAGAGTTGAATTGTCAAAGGTTCGGGTGTGTTGTTGAATGATTCATTCAATAAAGTAAAATATATGGGGAGAAAACATAGAATATCATTTCAGTCCTTTACCAAATTTGTGCTTTGTTTTCCGTTGCTTGAATGCAATTATCCCCTGAAATATGGCAACCTCTTGTTTTTCATGCAGGAAAGTGATTAAGTCATTCATTCAAGGTTTCCTTCCTGGAATAGCTTTGAAGATATTTCTTATTTTTCTACCCTCAATATTGATGCTAATGTCTAAATTCGAGGGATTCATTAGTCTATCAGGCCTAGAGAGGAGATCTGCAGCTAGATATTATATCTTCCAATTCATTAACGTGTTTCTTGGAAGCATAATCACCGGAACTGCATTTCAACAACTAGATAATTTTATCCACCAGTCTGCTACTCAGTAAGTTCTTCTCATATGTTCTACGCTTCCAATTATTAGTTTATGTAGCATTGGAAATTGTTCTTTTGATGTAGTTAAACATCTACTTGTATGCTCTGTCCATTAGCCGCTAGAGAAACTAAACATCACATGTAAATCTTGATTAATTTTGCATTTTAATTGAATTATGAATCTGCCGTATGCTTTTGTGTTTGATTGTTTAAGTAGAAATTAAACCTTCCAAAGGGTATGTGGTGATGAGGATGCTCCAAGTCTAATAATATTAAAAAATTTGCTTCAAGGTGCAGTATTTAGGAATGCATTACGTTTCTTGCAATTCCATTAGTTCATAAGTACTTGTGAGTTTTATTTTTATTTGACACACTAAGCGAATTTTTGCAGAATACCAAAGACAGTTGGAGTTTCGATTCCTATGAAGGCAACTTTCTTCATAACTTACATAATGGTTGATGGGTGGGCTGGAGTCGCTGGGGAGATTTTAAGATTGAAACCCTTGATAATCTATCACCTGAAAAACTTCTTCTTGGTGAAGACTGAAAAGGATAGGGAAGAGGCTATGGATCCAGGAACTCTTGGTTTCAACACAGGGGAACCACAAATACAACTTTATTTCCTCCTTGGCCTCGTCTATGCAGTGGTGTCGCCTATCTTACTTCCTTTCATAATTGTATTCTTTGCCCTCGCATTTGTTGTATATCGTCATCAGGTAAAAATCTGAATCACATCCAGAATTGTCGCACAAACTACAATTATACATGTATAATGTATGTGCAGTTTGTATTACAAGCACTAAAACATTATTGGATTGTGAATCCTCACTGAAAATAGATTGCTGCATGAAATTGTAGATTATAAATGTTTACAATCAGGAGTATGAGAGTGCTGCAGCATTCTGGCCTGATGTTCATGGACGCATCATAGTTGCAGCAATTGTCTCACAACTGCTGCTAATGGGATTGTTAAGCACAAAAGAAGCTGCTCAGTCCACACCGTTGCTCATTACGCTCCCAATATTGACAATATGGTTCCATTTGTTCTGCAAAGGCCGATATGAACCTGCTTTTGTTAGATATCCATTGCAGGTATGTCAAATTTTGCATATTTCTTGAGACAGACTACATGCAGTTTCTGCTGTATAAAATCACAAGAATTTTCTTGATTAATTTCATCACCTCCTTTTCTGTCATTTCCATTGTTTTGCAGGAAGCAATGATGAAAGATACGTTGGAACGTGCCAGAGAACCAAACCTGAACCTGAAAAGCTTCCTTCAAAATGCTTATAGCCACCCAGTTTTCAAAGGCGAAGACGATAGCGACAGTGATGAAGCACCCGAAGAGTTTGAGAAAGAACCTGATCTGGTCCCAACAAAGCGCCAGTCTCGAAGGAATACACCATTGCCAAGTAAACATAGTGGTTCAGTTTCATCCTCCCAGCGTGAAGCTCAGGACTATCCTCTAATCTGAAACTGTTTCTGCGACATCAACTTGTGTGTAAATGCGAGTCCTCGGGAGATTAAACTGTTTGATATTTATTCAGCATAGAGGTTGTACATAGGATAGACTACGAAAAGAGATAGCGAGCTGTGCAAAAGAACACAACACGGAAATAGGAACAAACTCATGTCTTAGGTTGTCAGAATAATTTGTTTATGCAATTGTCGTCATATTTTTTTTAATATATATATATTATTCTCAAGGTAAAGAATACCTTGTTAATTAATTAATCTCAGAACTCAGATTCAAGTATTCAACTCATTCTTAGTACACTAATTTAAAGTGACCGAGGAAGTTAAAACCTAAAACAAATGGATTGGACTTGAAAATTTCACCAATTATGAAGAAATTCAGCTTCGAGTCTATTCCTGAATTAGAAAAAATATAAATATAATTATTTATAAGAAAAACAACAGAAGAAGAAAGAAATTAGTTTTCTTCCGATCAAGTTGTCCAATCAAATATCAACAACAAGACAACAAATTTTATGTGAGAATTGGCATAGGTTTACTGATTAAATAAGAAAAGGGATTAAAATTATAAAATATCTATGATTTTCATTAGGCATGTAGCATTAACTAACAGTGGAATTAATATATATATATATATATAGATTCAATAGTGTTATAATTTGATTAGAGGTTAAAGTTACAACAGCAAGATGATAATGAGCTGTGAATTTGACCAAACAAAGGATATTAGAATTTTTTTTAAAATGATGAATTAACGTAGCAACGAATTTTTTTGGTGAAACGACTTCCTTTTGAAAATTTTGATTATAAATTTTGATATTCAATTAAATATTTTATTTTTTAAATGTAATATTAATTAAATTTTAAAAAAATAATCCATTAATTCATAACGGTTAATTAAATAAACAATACAATATTTAATTAAATATCATAGTTAAGAACTGTAATATCCTTTAAAATTAAAATAAATAGTACCAGCTGGTTAGTTAAACCAACTGATTGATTAAGACTAAAAATTAAATAATAGTTATTATATGAATAATAACTTTTTAAAATTTAGTTTTTAGTTTATTAATTAGATAAAATATATATTTGAATTTATAAAATACATTTAAAAAAATATAAAAATATATTTTATATATAAAATAACTTAAACGAATCAATCAATTGAGTCAAAAAATTAAAAATTAAATTACATGTTAACCTATCACGCTTTAAAAACATAATATATTTAAATGTATATCTTATCACACTTCAAAAACATATTTAAATATTATTATATTTTTGTTCTTAATAAAATAAAAATATATTATTAAAAAAATTATCATTATGCAAAAACTTTTAATTCAATATTGATTTAAAGAACAACCGATTATAATTTTATTAATTAAATAACAAGGAGATCTGGCAGGCTGGCATGCCACCAAATTTATCAGATAAAGAAAAGGTCCAATTTCCTACCTCCGCAACCACTCTTTCATTCTTTCCTCCTCATTTCCCTCCCTCCCTAGGTCAAGAGATAGAGAGAAACAATGGAGGCAGCAGCAGCTGGAGATTTGGATTCATCAAGAATTGGGCCTCGAACCATCACCACATCGTCCTCCTCTTCTTCTTCATCATCACCCGCGCCTCTTCTACCATACAACCTTCCTCTCCTCTCTGCCTTGCTCGCCTGTGCTCTCGCTCAGTTCCTCAAGCTCTTCACCACCTGGTCCTTCCCTACCCATCCCATCCCATCCCATTTTCATTTGATTTGAATATTGGCTCTTCTGTGTAATTAATTTATTGAGTTTAAATGTAGATCATTTCTTGTCCTAGATGCTCAGGTATAAAGAAAAGAGATGGGATTCTAAAAGAATGCTCGACTCTGGTGGAATGCCTTCTTCACACTCTGCGACCGTTACAGCTCTAGTTGTGGCTGTAGGTTTGCAAGAAGGGACGGGATCGCCTGCTTTTGCCATTGTTATTGTCTTGGCCTGTGTTGTAAGACGCCCCCTTTTCTCTTGTGGTGTTTGCTTGCTTATATCTTACATATTTCCACTCTGGTGATGCGGCCTGACTCTTTGCTGTTTTTGATATTGTTCACTAACATTGGCTTCCAACTTTCTTCACAACTTGATTAGTTTTATGATGTTTTTCCCCCCTTATTGTATTGATTTGAATTGGAATTACTTGGTCCACTTTGAAGCTTTAGTAAATTTTGAAGTAAGCAATCTCATTTATTTTTTTTGGAGGTTTATGAAGTTCTTTAAAAAAAAAAATTAGTGGTGAGGGAAGAATTCGTACTTTTCCTTCATGCTTGATGAGCATGAAAAAAAAATGCATTTTTGCATTTTTTGTGACTGCCATGATGACTCACTTCACTAGCTTCCAACCAAAAGGGAGGGGAAAAATCCTGGCATGTTGTTTGAGGAATTACTTGGTTCAAATTTTACGTCTTGACCTGGAGTCTCCTTTGATGTAAAGTTTCAAGTTTAGGATAGTATGTTTCCTTGTTTGAACCAAAGGAATGAAGATGATACAAGTAGTCTCGGATATTCAAATGTGCCTAATCTGCAATTGAAATGATGCAGTGGAAGATCCTAGAATAATTGATTGGAGCGGTGGAAATTTCATTGAACCTAAGCATTGCTAACTCTGCAAGTGAAGTATTTGTTGATTTCCCTTCTCAGTTCTCTCAAACAAGAAAGTTTTGCAATCCCAATATGCTTTAGACCTAAACATTTAGCACGATTTCATATATAATTTCCCATTCCAATATCTAGGTTTTAATGGATTGTTACAGGGCAGCCTTAAAAGCTGGTTTAGCTGGGATGCAGCAAGTGTTGTCAAGTTTATGATCTAACCTGGTTTATCCTGCTTTTGATCTGGATGATTTCATACTAGCTATAAAATTCATAGGGTTGTAATGCCATTTATGTTTTCTGTTTAGTGTTAATCCCTCATTAATCATGAAGTTTGATTCACCCGGTTATATTGCTACATGCTATAAAATTCATAGGTTTGTAGTGCCATTTAGGTTGGCATGATTGGCTTTTATATTTTCGCAGGTGATGTATGATGCTTCAGGGGTCAGACTTCATGCTGGTCGGCAAGCTGAAGTAAGTCATCTTGACACATTTGGCAAATCCAGGTTGCTTTTTTGTTTGCTTCTATTATTGCAACTTCCAAGTGCATTTTGGCACATCTATAGGTGTCTTTTTTGTTTCTACTGCTTTACATGGTTGATTTTTTGTGTGCCTGTTACAGTTGCTGAATCAAATAGTCTGTGAGTTTCCTCCAGAACACCCGTTATCCAGTTCTAGACCTCTGCGTGAATTACTTGGACACACTCCCCTTCAGGTTTGTTGCATTATATACTGCATTTTGTTTCAAAAAACAAGTTCTCTGTTTTATGCGTGTATTTTTTTTTTCTTATTAGAGTTTGTGTATTCTGCATTTCAAAAGTTCTCGATTTACTGTCAAATGATAACCATCCAGATGAGATGCTGGTTATTGTTTACTGGCTGCTGCAAGCCTTATAATCACACTTCTTTACTCATGCTGTGTGTAAATTGGAAACATCTTTGTGAAAAATAAAAAAGAATACTAAATGGCTTATGATAGCAAGATTGGAAACAATAAACACGGGGATAGAAAAAAAGGGAGCAATGAGACATGGAGGCTTAAAGAGCATTTTCCCCGCTTCCAAAAGGCACAGGTTGATAGAACTGGCCATAAAACAAAGTTTGTTATTGGAAGGCTTTTATGATAAGAATGTAGCCTAAGTTTTGGCATGTTCAGTGATTGCTGAGGGAAGAGTTTTTATGTTCTTGAAATTTGAAAACAATTTCGTGGAGAACAATTTCTAAGGGGAAGGATGAGATTTTAGAAATCATTACAGCAGGTCAATTAATAATATTTGCCTTTTATTTTTTCATGATTCCTTGATAGATAATGTATACTTTCCAAATCCTTCCAAGCGGGGTGCAAGGAAAATGGGAGGATGCTCTGTCATATCTCACAATTATTCCATGCTAGTTCGGAGAGAAGTTTGTTAAACGTATTGAGATTGACATTCAAGTGCAAATAACCAGCTTATTGCTTTGAACAGGTTGTTGCCGGAGCTATCCTGGGATGCATTGTAGGCTACCTGATGAGAAATACTGATTAGCACAACCATCACTTATTGTTTACAGGCTCTCATGCGGCAATTCCAGTAAAGAGTGGAAGAGCTGTTGTATATTGTAGCTCCAAAATTGTTGGAAAACAGATGTACGATGCCTGTATACTGAGAATTTTATTGATTTTGTAATATATGTAAAACGACATTCATGGATATACAATGCTTCCAGAATGAATTTAGTGCAACTATTGTATCTGGCATCTTTGTAATTGAACTATAATGTGCAGGTGCTCATTCTATTGTACTCAAATTTTATTTTTTTTAACTCTTTTTACTAGTTATTTTGGGTTCATTTATGGTCATGTTTTCCCCTTGGATGTGTTTTCCTGTAAAATTGAGGTAAAGGGCAATTACAGCCAAGTCAGATCTGTATTTATTATCATGTATTGTTATTCATGCTGCAGGTCGTACTAAATACGTTGTCCATGCATTTTCAACGTTTCAAGCACGGCAAAAAAATCATAATCATTATAACATATATTGAAACTGTTCAGTATTTTAATGTGCACTGTACAGTACACTTCATAATAAAATGTTGAGTTTTTTTTTCTTTTTATTTTTTTTTTATGTTTTTAAGGGTTTTTTAAATTTTTTTCTTTTAATAAATTATTTTGTTTAATTTAATTTATTAATATTAATTTTTTATTTAGTTATCAAACTTTCATAGCACAAATTTTGAGTTTAACAGATTAATTTAATTTAACGAGTTAACCTGAAATTTTATTTTTTTTATTTTTAATTAATTTTTTTATTTAGTTTAGTTTGTTAATATTAAATTTTTTTATTTAATTGTTAGACTTTCATGACACGTATCTCAAGTTTGCAAGTTAATCCATCAATGTTTTTTTATCTATTTAGTTATTAAATTTTCATAATATGAATTTCAGGTTTGACAGGTTAACCTGATTTAAAAGGTTATTCTGGTTAGTTCATATTTTTTTTCTTTTTTATTATTTTTTCCTATTGGTTTTTTTAATTAATTTATTTAATTATCATATTTTTATGACATAACCTTACAATCAGACCCATTTTCAATGCTCTTGGATCCAATGTTGCAATTATGTTTGTTTAAACTTAAATCATGTAAATTTAATATTATTATTAATATTATAAATATTACTCTTGGTTTAAGCGTTGCAGCTGAACTCGAGACTCTTGTATATATCTTTATATAAAAACCCAACACTCTTAGATTTTAGTTTTTTTATATATTTTTTATGAAAAAATTAACCCATAGCATATGTCTTTATTTTTTTCCTTTTTAAGCATTTTATTGTGGATTATACAATGTAGATCATAGTAAAAAAGCTGATGTCTTTATTTTTTATTTTTTAATTAATTTTTTGTTTTTTAATTATTATTTTTAAATTTAGTTTGTTGGTATTGAATTTTTTCTATTTAATTATTAAATTTTAATGATACAGATCCCAGGTTTAGCGATTTAACCTAGTTTGACGGGTTAACCAAATTAATTCAAAAAAAAAATTTCTTCATTAGTTTTTTTCTTCCTATAGGTTTGTTCACTTTGTTTTTTCCTTTTTAATTAATTTGTTTAATTTAGTTTATTAATATTATTTTTTTCTATTTAGTTATTATATTTTCATGATGCGAGTCTCAAATTTGACTAGTTAAACTTGTTTAGTGGGTTAACCTAGTTGATTCAATTTTTTTTATTTTTTCTCATTAGCTTTTTTCTTCCAATTTAATCTTTTAATATTGTATGCAATTCATAGTGAAAAAATTGATACTTTTAGTTTTTTTTTTCTTTTATGTCTTTCACGGTGGATTGCACATTGCAATCCATGATAAAAAGGGTTGTGTTTTTTTTTAATTAATTTTTAATTTAGTTTATTGATATTAAATTTTTTTCTATTTTTTTATTGAACTTTCATGACATGCATCTCAAGTTTAATAGGTTAACCCAATTAATTTAGGATTTTTTTTTCCTTTTCTTTATTGGTTTTTTCTTCTTATAAGTTTTTTTATTTTTAATTAATATTTTTTTGTTAATTTAGTTCGTCAATATTAAATTTTTTTATTTAGTTATTGGCTGATGCCTTTTTTTTTTTGCCATTTTTATAACTTTGATTGCGACTATACAGTGCATTCCACAATGAAAAAACTTATGTTTTTTTTTTTAATTAACTTTTTTTATTTAATTTAGTTTGTTAATATTTTTTTTATTTAGTCATCAAACTTTCATGACATGAATCTCAGGTTTTATGGGTTAACCTGGTTAATTCTGTGTTAACCCGTCAAATTTTTTGAACTTTCACAGAACAAATCTAAGGGTTGATGATTAACCTAATTTGAAAGATTAACCTAGTTAATTCAGATTTTCTTTCTCATTGGTTTTTTTCTTTTTTTAATTAATTTATTTAATTATCACACTTTTATAATACGATCTTGCAATTAAACTCATATCCAAGATTATTGGATCTGGTACTGCACCGCTAAAACTTGGGTTATGTAAGTTTAATGTTATTATTAATATTATAAATATTACTTTTGGGTCAGACATTGAAGCAAAACTCAGGACTTTTAAATATAATTTTTCATAAAAAACATAATACTTTTTGATCTTATATATATATAAAAATTGGCTCACGACATCATGCAAGTCATATACCTAGTTCTCTCTAAATCAAGTTACAATTTGAAAAGAATGTTAATACTAAAAGAATCCCAAATAATCTTTAAACTTGCTGGGTGATTTATAAAATTTGTCCTTAATAAATTTTTACCTAGTTTTTTAAGTTACTTGGATTTTTAATCAAACCATAAAAAGTTACTTTTTAAAGGGAGTGAGTGAGTTCAGATGTAACTTGAATGATCAATAATAATATGATTTTAGCCCTTTTTTTTTAAAAAAAATAAAGATTGAGATATCTACATGTTAGATTAACCTAAGTTTCGCAACTTGATTATTTAAACCTGCAACCTGGGTAATGAACTTTAATGAGTTCAATGATATTTTTTAAAATATTTCTTATTTAATTATATACTAATAAAAATAGATACTCACGAAATCGATTATCAACCCAACATTGACACATTTGCTTAGGATAATAAGAACCTTATAAAAAATAAATTGAAACAAATTAAAAAATCTAATTATTAATTAAATCAAGTTAATTCATCAAACTAGATACATAGGTCATGAACTTTATCTACTAGGTTGAATAACTTTTCTTTCAAAATTATTTTTATTTAATTATCAGATAATAAAAATAAATAATTACAAAATCAAGTACTAAACCAACGTAAGATGTGTTTGACACTATGACAACCCCATAAAAATAACAATAAAAAAAATTATAAAACTTAATTCTCAATCAATTCAATCTAACTCATCAAACCCAAGGCTTTACATTATGGATTTCATTGTTTTAACAATGTTGTTTTTTTTTTAAATTATTATTTTTCATTTAATCACGTGATAAAAAAATACACTTACAAAATTGAACATCAATGAAATATTAAGAAGCTTGCTAGATATCAATTACACAAATTAAAATAACTTATAAAACCTTATTCAAACCCAATAAATTATTGGATGATAAAAACAACAATAAAATAATAAAAAAATCAATATTAAAAGTTGAAGTTAAAAAAATAAAAGAAAAAAAAAGGAAAAAATGATGGGCAAGAGGGCCTAGCTGACCCAATGCTTGATTTTTTTTGACAAGCTAAAGGGGAAATATAAATAAATTATAAAGTGTTATTTAAAATTAAAAAAAAAATTGTAAAAAATAGAACTAGGCTTGATCTATCTTTTGTTTTGTAGAAAAACTAAAATAATTTATAAAGTTTTATTCAATACCAATAAAATATCAAAGAAAAAAATAAAAAAAATAAAGACTTGTTTTTTTTTTAGCAAAACAATAAAAATTTAAATAAATTATAAAATATCGATAAAAAATAAAAATTAAATAATAAATAATAAATAAAAAAACAAAAAAACAAAAGACTTAGTGCGTGGGCCATGATAGCCCAATATTTTGAGCTTTTATGAATAATCCAGGCAAGCACACATACAATTTATTTATTTGTTTTTCAAGGGACATATAACTCGATTTTTTTAAAAACAAAATTAAAGCAAATGATAATTCTTGCTATTTTTTTTGGTAAGATCAAGCACCAGCCCGATGACTCTCTGGTTTTTTTTAAAATAAAAAAAGCCTCGATTGAATAGATAACCAATCCCAAATTCTAATAAATATAATACCAAAACATCAAATTAAAAAAAAATGGTTGAAGGCAAAACAAAAGAAAAAATAAATAAAATTAACACCATTGTATTTTTAAAAATTAAAGGCCTCCCATCTCTCTCTCTCTCTCTTTTAATTCTGGTCTTCATGATCTGTTCCCCTATCATAACTTCATCTTGATTTACTTGAAATGCATTTCTCATGCATATTGCTATAATTTGAATGAATTTATGTGACTCGCTTGCCTTTTTCTACCTCTTCTCATTTACTAGTTATTTGCCTAGCAGTTGTGCTGTTTTATGTAATTTTAGAATTGTGTTTCAAATAATTGTTTTTAATAAAATTATTTTTATATTTAAAATTATTTTTTATCATCTTTGAGCATGTTTGTATCAGTAATGAAAAAATATTTTTTGAAAAAAATAAATTTTTTAAAATTATTTTAAAATATCAATATTAAAAATAAAAATATTATAGTAATATATTCTAAGTAAAAAAAAAATACTTTAAAAGACTAACTTGCAACCGTGCGAGACTGACGGCACCGTAACTTCCCTGCCTCCCCCTCCTCGAACCGGACCCAATTCAAAACACTAAATTGGAGGGAAAAACCCAAACTTAAATTTTCCAGCCTGTTTTTGTTTAAAAAATTAATCTATTAATCAATCGGTTAGTGCTGAATTTGAAAGGCAAAGGAAAAAAAATGGGAGAAATTCTAAGCCCTAAGCAAAGACTCCCCAGGATTCAATCCCCAACTTCCCCTTTCTTCTTAGGCTCCAACGACGACAACCTCGAGAGGGCTCAGGCACGTGCTGCACGCGCCGCAGCTATCCGCCGCAAGACCATCGCCGCTCAATCTCAACCACCGCCTCTCCAAGATCCAGATCCCTGCCTCGACAAGCAGCAGATCCTCGATCTCTTCCATAATTGCATAAAACTCGCCAGCGAGAATGTCCGGTTCTCTTCTCCTCTTTTTTCTTATCTGTTTCTCTAAAAACTTTTGAGATTCTTAATGTAATTATTGTTTTGTTTTTGGTGTTTTGAAGCAGAAAATAAATCAAAAGAACACATGGGAATTGAATTTGATTGACCATCTCGCCGAGATCATCAAGGTCGAAGAAGAAAGTGACACTGAGACCAATTTCCAAAAGGTAAAACATCAATTTCCTTTTTCCTTCTTATTTTCACGCAAAATTGATAGCATTGAATTTGGGAATTTGTGCAGGCGAGTTGTACCCTAGAAGCTGGTGTTAAAATCTACTCATTAAGGGTAGATTCTGTGCATTCAGAGGCATATAAGGTGCTTGGTGGGATTAATAGAGCTGGTCTTGAAGATGAACCAGGTTGGGTTTCTTAACCCACTCCATTACTTGAAATCAAAATTAGACATGTTAGTTTCCTACATTTTAGTGTTACTATGTTGTGAATTACAATTAGAAAAGGCTGTGTTATTAATGTTGCTGCATAATTCATGATCTTTTTATGTTTGTTGATCTCATTGATGTTGTGTTATTCGAATGAAGGTACTGTGGATGGTGTTAATGCTGACAATGGACAAGAGGAAAGCCATTCGAAAAAAGAGATTGAGAAAAAAGTTGGTAGTTTCCTGATTTACAGACTTATACTGATTGATTAGATGAACAAGTAGAAACTTACAGAAGACATTACGTGCAGATATCACCTTTGTCAACATTGGAGCCGTCTTTTGAGGCTCTTAATGTAAAGAAGTTTGATGGTGAGTGATCACACATGAAATGTTATACCTCTGTTTTTAGGGTGGGAGTTAAAAAAAATTTATGTTGGAAATGGGTTTCATTTTCTTTTCAGTTGCATTTGCTGTGGATCCTTTGTATCATCAGACATCTGCACAATTCGATGAAGGTGGAGCCAAGGGTCTTTTACTTAACAATCTTGGAGTGTATGGTGGATGTCGAGTGCTTTTTGATTCACAAGAAGTACCGGGGAAGTGCACATCATGTGAAAATCAGCGTGAAGGGCTAGATATGGTTGAGCTTTCTTTCGCTAGAGGTGCGGTGCTTGCTTTTAGATGCTGTTTCTGTTTTGCTATTTTCTCTTGCATTCAACATTCAAATACTTGTTCGAGTCCGTAAGCGCCAATTTCTCATTTGCTTTCCAGATTACATTGAACAAATGGTACTGAACATGCTGACAAAGAATGAAATTTCACCAACTCTTGGGATTATAGTCGATCAATTTGATGAAGACAACAAAAGGCCATTAAATATTTTTGCATCTCACCAGATGTTCGGTGACCAATTTCATGAAGATGATAGAACTTATAATAATGAAGTTGAGTTCGATGGTGAAACACATGAGAATTGCGGACCCTGGAATGTAGATCAAGATGACCAAAGAAGTGTGATTGATGAGGACCTCATTGGTGCAGATACAACTTTTCCAAGTTATCATGAGGTTTAAGCTATGCACTAACGGGAGTGTTTTTTCCCTCTATCTTTGATTTTTCTGTTCATTACTTTAAAAAATAAAAGAAGTTGCTGACAAGTTGCGATCAATTCTTGCAGGAAAGAGAGCCGCATTTGTTCGACAACCCAGATATGGATGACAGATTTGAAAAAGTTGATTGGCCATTGTTTTTGAGTTTGGGATTTACATCAAAACGAAATGATTGGGCAGGTCCTGATCATTGGAAATATCAGAAAGTTAAAGGTAAAACTTTTGCGCCAGGGTATGTGATATCATCAGCATTTTGCTCTACTAGTCCATTTCATGAATTGTAATTTGGAAGCTATTCTATGGGCGCAGAGGATCCTTCAACTACAGAAGAAGGATCACCAGTAATAACTAAGAGACCAAAGACCAAGAAGAAAGCAGAACTTGATATTGATTTCACAAAAGCCTTGGATGAAGAAATGCCTGATGTCTTTGCTCCTCCCAAAAATGCGAAGTCATTACTTCTACCTGCAAATAGACCAAAGTGTAATACAACACTGCCAGACGATTGCCATTATCAGCCTGAGGATCTTGCTAAGTTGTTTCTTCTACCTAATATAATGGTAATGCTTATTACAGAACTTTGGGATTGTTGGCTAATTCTATCGAGACATTATTTAGAAAATTTTTTTTGTTAATGAAAGACTTGTTGTGGCTGCAGTGCATTGGGAAGAGAAGAAAAAACTTTTTAGGTAATTATTTTTTCAAGACATACTACAAAATTTTCTAGAATATTCCAGCAGTTCGCATAATTTTATTTGTATTTTTCTTCCTGTTGCTTTGAAAGTTCAACAATTTCTGCATATCTTGCCTTGTCAGTTGCATAATACTGTAATTGAATGCAATAAATCTTCAGTACTCATCGCTGCATGTTTTAATGAATTTGTACGTCTTTTGAACTAATCCATTCCTTAAATGTTTCATAGCTGTAATTATCTTTATAATTATAATTGGATCTTGGTTCGGAAGCTTGGTGTGAATTATTCTTTTCTTTTCTTTTCTTTTGACTTGAACCAGTCATTTTAATAACCATTTGATCAAATCTCAAATTGTAGAAAATTGTCTTGTTTCTCATTACTAGAAAAGTGCATTCATGTTCTGCTTCTGCATTAATAAGACTCATGGAAGTATCTGTTTTCTAGTCATCTCTTAATTTTAAGGGAAAAGCCCCGTATTTAGTTATCAAGTTTAATTGAAACCAAAATGATCTAACTTGTAGAAAAGGCATGGAAAAACTAGAATATTAAGCAGTGAGTAGAATACTTAAATATGTAATGAGACATAGTAAGTGACAGAGAGCCTTGCTGCCACCGTTCACTGAGTTGAGTTCCACTTCTTTGCTGCTCAAATTTGTCATTAAAATAAAATAAAAAAATCAAAGAAGAATAAAAAAAGAATCATGCTATTTTACATCTCATGAATCATTCTCTTTTCTGCTTTTTCTGAGCTAGATATAAAGAGGAAAACATACGAGAAAGTATTGAAAATGAGAAGGCCAAGCTTCTAACTTTTAGAAGGCTACAGTTACGTAATATGGAACATAAACTCGAGTCAACTAAAAGCAACTCATCTTGCTCAGATTATCCCCTTTAATATTTCGGATAGGTTTCATTTGCTGCTTTCTAGCAGAGATATGCTTGTTTATCCCATTTTCTACATAGCACGAGGAATCTTTTATTATAGATTTCATCAGAATGTATGGTGAAATCGAAAATTTCACTCAGCCCTTTCAACTAATTATTGGATGTTATTGTGATAACAATCGTTTCATTCCTTGCAAACTTCATTTAGCTCCATGAAATCATGTAACAGTCTATCTATTATATGAAATGTCTGCATCCACAATAAAGCATGTCTACAGTTTCCAATTCTGGTTATATATTTTAGATGAAACGAGGCAACAGGCAGATGATTGTGGACCACTGCCATCATGGGATGGTGAAAGTGTCTTTGCTGGCCAATTTGATGATGGAGATGCCTACAGTGACGTGGAAGACCCCAACACACTCGTTTCCCAGCCTCGCCAGGTTGGTCTATAATCTCGTTCTAGAGTATGTTTGATTTAGCACTTGTTTTCATGCATTATTTACGTCTCAAATTAAACAGTAAATTTAGCATATGGTCAATATGCCACTTCAAGTGCTAGTCAAATGCTCGAAAAGGTCAAGTAATGTTCTTATTTTCGTTTCCTATATGTAAACAATCCAGGTAAATAAAATCGAAGTCCACTATGACAAGGCTTCTAAGCAAGTTGATGTCCAGACACTAAAGGAAACTCTTTGGCACCACATACAAGAATCTCCACAAATGCCTGTCCAGGTGTGCTTAAACTTTCACCATTTTTTTGTCTTGATTTTTTGAAATAGAAGCTGGAGCAGGACTCAATCCTAGGTAACTTGTATGTTTTCCAAAGGTTGAATCAGCGAAGCTGGAACCACTATAGAATTGCTATTCCTATTTTATAGTGTTCGCTGCTGTTTCCTGCCACGAAGGACTTTCAATTGAACCTTACAAGCAGTCATAATATCTTGAAAGTTGAGTTAGCTCAGTTTTTTGGGGAAGAAAACGTCTAGAGAGCAGCTTTTCCCTTTCTGGATATGAAGTTCTTATTGCTATCACCAACATTAATTTTACCGAAATATAGAAAAAAAGTGCTTCAGATAAAAAAAAAAAACCTGAAAATGTAGTTCTGAAATAATAGGGTAAAAAAAGAGAGATGTCAACCTTTTGTGTTTAGATTAAAAATTCCTCAACAAGATGTCCAAGTCTTGTCCAAGTCTTCAGAGCTTGACTAAACTCTGTAAGTATGCATAAAGAAGGTTAGCTTATGCCAAGGATACCCATGCCCTCTCTCTTTCTTTGGTTGTGAACTAAAAAAATATTCCAGATGGTTCACTTGACGTATGTTGTTTATTGATAACGTGGGGTCTGTTGAACTAATGCTGGGAAAAAGCAAAGTCAGTTATGGAAAATTATCCTAGAATGCAAGGGTTCGAGGCTAAGTGAAAAATAACAATTTGAAAAATGAAAGAAAAAAAAAATAGTAATCAAAAGAATTTTTATAAAATTTAATAAGAAAAAAAATTGAAGGATGAAATTGTAAAAAATTTCAATTTTAAAAATTATCTTAAATAAGAAAAATAAGAATAAAACAAATGAAAATCAAATCTGTCATAAAGAAATTGAAGGAGAATGAAGTGAAAAATGGTTTATAATTCTTTTTCAAATAATATAAATAATAAAATAAAATTTAAAGCAAAAAAAATTTAAAAGGTTGTTTTGAAGATTTAGAGTATTTAGTTGTGAAAATTAAGGATAAGAGAAGAGGAGAAAAGAAAAGAAAAAATCTGCTTGCTCTACACTAAAGGTTAGTTAACCATTCGTGCCATCTAGGGATAGAGAGGTTGTTGATAAGATTCAAATAATGTTTTGGAAGCCATTGTGTGGCCATTGAATGTCCTTTCACATGTTGCCTGGATAATACGGAAACATCTCACATGCTGCTTTATGCAATATATACACTTACAAGTTTTGTTTTTTAAGAATATTTTATATATATTAAAATATTAAATTGTTTCTCGTTTAACTTGGTTATAATAAAAAAACTAAGATGAAAACAAGAAAAAGCCCTTATATTCCATCTAAATAAATTAGTTATTTTATTGTATTTTAAAAAATAAATTCAAAAAAATCTAGATACCAGTCAAATAAGTTTTACTTTTAAAGATTATTTTGCTATATGAAAGATTAAGTTATCCCTTATTAATTTAATAATAATGAATGAACTGATGAAGAAAATCATATTAACTCTAATAACAACAAGTTTATTGATTTTTTAAAAGGAAAAATTAGCCATTTCACTTATCCAACTCAAGTCTAGGTATAAGACTCAGCAATCATGGTTTTTATTTTTAATAAAGCCTGCATACTTTAAGTAGCCGTCCTCTATCGTCTCTTTGGTTAGACAAACATCATCATTTGAAGTAACGGTAACTAGGTAAAGAATGCTAAGGTAGATGTATCAAATGCAATAATCATACAAGAAATAAAAACGTTTGCCACTTAAGGAGGGGGTGGCACTCGTTTGAGGATTGATTGAGGGATTTTAATTTGGAATTATTTTGTCATGTATCATTTTAACCTATGGATGCCGTATTGCGGGAGAGTGGTTGGATTGGCATAGTAGGAGCAGAAAAGGGGAGAGAGGTAGCAAAAAGATGAGTTAACTAAATTATTTACGAAGGATTGACTATCCTAACAACTTTTACGAAGTTGTCCTAGAATTTAGAAGATTTGTGTCAGTGATCCAACTAGTTTGGAACTGATCACAGAGCTGGGTTGATTATGCAATTTACACATTTTCGGGTCATAGCATGTATCAGTCACATAAATATTTAGTCAATAGCATTCTAATCTCTTGGCCCTTCAATCTACTCTTGTCATTGTATGATATTGAAGGCCACGCGAAAAATTCTGAATCCACCAGGGTCCAAGTTACCTTTAGCTTGTCGATTCTATATTGCGGTGTTATTGCTGGTAACCTTAATGGGAATGATTTCTTTTGATATCTCTGCAGGATCACGAAGAGGCAGTGTCTTTCAGGGATCTCTTGGCTAGTTTTCCTAGTGATTGCAGAGCTGCTGCAACTATTCAGGAGATTTCTCCTCATTTGTGTTTCATATGCCTATTACATTTGGCTAATGAACATGGTTTGAGCATCCGAGGTTGTGCCAGCTTAAATGATCTCAGCATACATTTTCCTCAATGACGGAATGAACTGGTCTGAGCTTCAATCAGATATCCTCTTTTTGTATTTTGTGATTAAAATTGTGTCAATGGTGGTGCATGCCCTTACCAGAATGTACATCTTTGAATACTCTTTGGTCTGTTTGTAGTGTAACGCACCCACAAGCAGAAATGTTCTTGCCTATCATTTATTTATGGATTCTGTCTTTTTTCATTGATGAGAGATTTTTTAACTATTAGAGTTTGAATTCTATTTTGTGTTTAGTATTGTGTTGAAAGGTGTTTTTTAAAAGTATTTTTAAATTTAAAATCTATGAAAATAATATCCTTTTAGATTCTTTTTTAATATTATATATCAAAATCATAAAAATATATCTAAAAAAATCATTTTAATATTATTTTAGATAAAAATTATTTTGAAAAACACAAGCTAACACAATATCAAAATATATAATATCATTATTAAAAATTCTTGTTGTCTGGTGCACAATTATATTGCAAGAGGTTGTTAATTTAATGTAGTGGTGGTATAATAATTATAATAAATTAGTTTCTGTGCATAAAAAAATATATAGGGAATGTGATTTCCTTGTTGTCATATAAACAGTTCATAGTGAAGTCACATTAATTACCGTCCTAAAAAAATAATTATTTGTCTTAAAATAAGAAGAATTTTTGTTTTTTCTATAATTTAATAAACAATAAAATATCCATAAAGCTATCCTTTTTAAAGATGTTAACATTGTTGATTAGGAGTGTTTAAAGTTCTGTTTTGTTTCACAAAAAGTATTTTTTTAGAAATTATTTTTAATTTTTTTATATTTACTTGTTATTAGAAAAATAATTAATTAAAAAAAAATTTAGTCAAAGAAAAAATTAATTTAATTTTTAGAAATTTTGAGTGAAAACACTTTTCAAAAGTTATGAAAAATTTAGAAATATCATATTATTTGCTGATAATAATATCAAATTTAAGTCTCAAATTTTTTATTTTTATATATTTTGTTTTGAATTTTTTTAATTTTTATTCCTTAGAATTTGATTTCATTTGATTTTTATATTGACTTTTATTCTTATTCTTATAATTGTTATTTGCTTTTTTCTTATCATTTTTTTAATTAAAGCTTTTTATCTATCAAATTTGATCATTATTCTTTTGATTGTTAATTATTTTATTTGAAATAATTTATGACATTGTAATTATTGTTATTTTAATTTCATCATCTTTCATTTTTTTTATCTATTAGGTTTCATTCCCATTATTTTGATTGTTATTTATTTTATTTGAGAAAATTTATACAATTATATTTTTTAAAATTTTATTTAATTCAACCTTTTAATTTGTAAGATTTCATCCTTATTATTTTAATAAATTTAAAAAAAAATAAAACGTTAAGAACTTATTTTTAAAGTTATTTTTCATGACATAACCAAACGTTTAAAAATAATTCACTTTTCAAGAATCCACTTTCTAAGGAAACCACTTAAAACAAAATAACTTTTTAGCAAACAAATAAGGTCTAAGTCGTTTTCTTTTTATACACAATAAAATTATAAATATGCTCTTGCATCTAAGAAATTTAAGTAACTGGAATCAAGAGTGTTAAAATTTTTTAGCTTTAATTATTTGTTTTATTATTGGTGTGCTCGATGATAATAATATAATTTAATATTTAATTAATATTCTCTTAATTTGAAAAATTGTTGGCATATATTGTACATGCACTAGCATGTAGAAATCGTTATGCATTTTAGGTGATGCAAGCGGCAACTTTTAGCAGTGAAAAATATATTTTTGTTGTTTTATTTTATTCTTTTTTATTTTTTCTTCCATTTGAGTGGCACATGTCATAATATGATGATCAATTTATCACTGGTGATCCTTTCTTTCCCCCCTTTATTTCTTTTTCACGTGTCATCATATGATGGTCGGTTTATCACTAGTGATCTATAACTCTATTCGATTCAGCTAAATGTTTAGTCAAAATATATGTAGGTCTGATAAGATGCTAGACTCAGTTCTTTTAAACTCAACTATGTATTGAGTCTAAGCATATCAGAAGCTAGAAATGTGTTAAGATCCAACAATCTTGGGTTTAGAATTATTCCAAATCCAAACATATAATCGGTAGTTTTTATTGATTTTATGTTGAGTTATGAGACTATTCCTAAAACATTTAATTCAAGATGTTAATAATTTAAGGTAATCATTTCCATACATCTTTAAATGTATGAAAATGTTTTAAAAACTAATATATTTCAATCAACATAAATATTATGAAATGAATCATCAATAATAATATTGTGTATGAAATATGGCACAAAAATTCTTTATAGCTTTATTGTTTTCCTATCAACACTAATGATGTGAAAAAGATAATTCTTATCAACATTAAAATTCATATGAAATATTTTTTTCTTGTTAAGATCTTCAAGAGAAAAAAACTTTTGATCCTTTAAGAAAAATAATATGGTTTGTAGTATAAAAATTATAAATACGCTTTAAACTATAAAGTTGAAGGATTCATAAGTTTTTTTTCCATATATTCTTAAAATATTTATTATAAAATATCAAGAATAAATATTTTATTTTTAGAGTTGAATGCTTATTTCTTTATTCATTATAATTTCTTACTATGAAATCATTTCTAAAACCTATATAGAAAAACTATTCGGTGGAATTAAAACTTCAATCACCAATCCTCGATCTTTCTAGTTTTAAAAATTAAATACGATTCCCTGTCCAAGCACTGAAATTTTATTCTCGTGCATGTTGAATATTAGGTTTTTAGGAGACCATCACATGACGTGGATTGATGACACTGATTGAAACAATGATCACCACACGTTTTAAGTTGTTTTGGTGCTACCTAAATATTTACACGACACGTATTCAAATAGAGACAAAAGAGAAACATGGTACCCCGCTACTTCGCATTCTGTCAAAGCCTAGAATTATAGTTGCCTTCTGTTACTGTTTGTTTGAATATTGGCCCCCTCAGCCTCACATCCTCGTGAGTCACATGGAGGCATTCACGGTCATAGCCATGGACCCCGCAGAGCAATTTCAAGCCGTGGTGCCGTCAGGCTAATGTTTTACTTGTAGCGAAGTGCCATCTTAGCGAAGTTGCCTTCGTATATTTTTCATGATAAAAACATTTAATTTCTCATTAATGCACCCTGCATGATATGGATAATCTATTTAAAATTCAGCTAAAAATACCGATTTTCATCTATAAAAGCTAAGAATATTGTCACCATTAGAATAAAATAATATCAGAAAAAAGATACCCTTAAACTTATCTTGAGATAGTTTTTTAAAAAATATTTAATTTAAATTGATGTTGAAAGTGATTTGAAAATACCAACAAAAAAAGTCATCAAACATGATGTACACTTAGAAGGATATTATGTACATTTGCCCCCACAAATTTGGGATACGAGACCAAAAAATTCAATAGAAAAAAAATATAAAATTTAAGGTCTAATATCAAAGATAAAAATAAAAAAAATAACATTGAAGAAGAAAACCTAAGTCAACTTAGAGTAATTTGACAAATCTATAACTTGTGATATGAAATCAAAATAAAAATAAATTCAAAAGAAGAACCTAATAAAAAAAACTAAAATTCAATAAAAAATATGTCAATAAAACTCTAAGCCAACTTAGGTTAATTTTACTAACTTGCTATCGGAATAACCAAATATAAAGAAAATTAAAAAAAAAAAACAAAGCTCAAGGGCTAATGATTTAATGTAAAATGATAAAATTACAGACATAAAAAAATGAGGAAAAAAACCGAGTTAACCCGAGTTAACTAGACCAACCTTTCACCCACAATATAAGATTGTGAAAAAAATAGATTTTCAAAAGAAAGACTTAACAAAAATAATTAAAGTTCAATAAAAAAAATATTGAGTAAGAAAATACAAGCTGACTTAGGTTAACTTAAATTATTAACATGCACTTGGTATAAGTTGATAGAAAAAAATAAAAAAATAAATTACATAGCTGAAGAGCCAATAATTTAACACCAAATAATAAAATTGTAAAAAAAATAATTTTATAAAAACAAATTGAGAAAAAAAATTAAAGCAACCATGGTTGACTTGATTAACCTATTACATGAGATATGAGATCGTGATAGCTTGACAAAACAAAAAAGTGTAACAAACAATAACAACGAAGCCAAGGGTTTAATAATAAAATATCAAATAACAAATTTGAAAAAAAAATCAATTTTCAATAAAGGGCTGCCCTGTTGTAAGACAACCATGAAAAATAACAAAGTAAAATATCCAACTATAAAACAATTTTAAACACAAACAATGTAGACTAAATATGATATAAAAAAATAAAACAAAATAATTAGGGGCTAAATTGAAAAAAAAAACTAAGAAAAGAATTAAAAAATAATTTAAAAAATGAGGATCAAAATTGAATAAAAAATCAAATGAAATTAAATGTTGAGGATAAAAACACAATTAAAATGGACTGAAGCCAATTTGATTCAAACTTCAAAACTTGTGACATGAATTACGAGGTCAAATTATAACATAAAAGACAAAATAAAAAAATAATAATACAAAATTCATAGCCAACCAAAATAATTAGGGATAAACTTTAGAAAAAAATAAAAAAGGATTTTTAAAATATAAATTTGAAAAGAAAAGAACCAAATTTGATAAAAAAATAAATCAAATCAAAAAAAATAATTGAAGAGTAAATACATTACAATTAAAAAAATAAGAATCAAAGCTAATATAAAAATCAAGTGTCAATGGATAAAATTGAAGGACAAATTAATTCAATAAAGAATACAAGATCAAATATATCACAATTAAAAAAATAAGGACTGAATCTAATATAAAAATTAAATCTAAAAGAATGAAATTAAAAAAATTTAACTCAATAAATAATTGAAGACTAAATACATTGTAATTAAAAGAATAAAGATTAAATTTAATATAAAAATTAAATGTTAATAAATAAAATTAAAAAATAAAATAAACTTAATAAATGACTCATGATCAAATATATTGTAATAATTTTTTTTGGTTGTTTTGCAACTATCACCATATGTTCTAAGAGGGGAGAGAGAAAAGAAAAAGAAAATAAAATCTTGTGACTAAAACTCCGTTATATCTTAGATGTGAACATACAACTAACCATTTATAATGAAGATAATGAGACATTACACACATCGTCAAAGAGCACGGGTGGAGCCTGCTTGTTGGCGTGTGCCTAATACACATTAACTATATATTAAATGATTCAATTAGCCTTTAACTCACATGTGAATTATAGAAAAAAATATGTAGCAAAATACCTGAAGTGCACCTGAATCCATGGCCAAGAAAGATTATTTTTTAGGGGCATTTAAGTAATTTAGTTGGAAAACAAAAAGGAAAAGCCGCTGGAACTAAAAGGAAAAAATTGTTTTACTGAGGATTATTTAGTAATTATCTTATGGATAAAAATATAAAAATACTAATTAGCTCCCTTCTCTAAAGTGATTAATAATAGGTTTATTAAAAATGCCTTTCCGCTCCTAAATCCTAGCCTGTCTAGTAAAAGTAAAATCTGATTTTTTTTAGCTTGGAGTCTAAAATAATACAATAATTCTGGACAGTGCGTTTCTCGACACACTCGAGTAGATGCTTTCGACAAGCCGCACGTGAACCATGTTCCTGGAAGGCATCCACTGTCTCCGGACTATTCTTTTATTTATCATGCCGATGTCGGTTTCTTTTGCCAAGGTACCTCTGTCCTGGCAACGACCACAACACATGGACAGCAATAAATACCATCCCTCCTCTCTTTCTTACCATATCATCATCACCTTCGTCATGGTAATTGAAATTACACTAGAATAATTAATTCAAGAAAAAAATGATTATAATTACATGTATTTTTTTAATTTTATATAATTATACTTACATGATTAGCTTGATGATAAAAATTATATTTTACTTGAAAATATATCACAATATTTTTTTTATTTTTGATTTTAGCAAATGAAAACTAGCCCCAAACTTTTCTCTCCCTACCGGTCAAGCTTCTTTCGATGTGGAGCTTTCCCCGGATTCTCTTGAGACCGGGGTTGAAGAACTTGGGTACTCAAGAATGGGTTAAGCCTAGCGGTAGGAGGGGCTTGTCCTTTTCCTCAGCACCTGGGTTCGAACCTTACCATGCACGCCTGTCACCCCCGTGATGCCTTAACTGTTCACTGGGCTTGCAGGATGTTCAGTGGACCATGTGGATTAGTCGTGGTGCGCGTAAGCTAGCCCGGACACCCCACATAAATAAAAAAAAAAAAAATGAGTTAAGCCTTTAGCTACGGCTGTAGGGGCAAGTTAGTCTTTAACAACCTAAACCAAGATACCTTGCTGCCTCTAGCAGTCCCAACCAAAAGAGTTATTTACAAATAAAAAAATATAATTAATTTAAAATTAAATAAAATTCAATAAGATAATTCACCGCAATGCTAAACAGGATAGTATGTGGTTTTTAAAAGTGTTTTTGAACAGAGAATGTATTTAAATAATTATTTTTAATATTAATATATTAAAATTATTATAAAATATTTAAAAATACATTGATTTGTTTTTTTGCAAGTAAAAAATAATTTAAAAATCATTCATGTACTAAAACTACAAAGCACACCTAACTCAGATAATTAGGGTTTTATAGATGTGAAGTAAAGTTTGTGCTCATATCAGCACGTTTTACATATTCTTCTTCACACTTGGGAGCGGGGACACCAACCAGAGTGACATACCATAGATGTTTGTAATTTTTTAATACAGATGCTTAGGGATTTCTTTATATATATATATATATATGTATATGTATATGTATGTATGTATACACACACATGTATAAAACACGTGGAAGTATAGAAAACGAACCCATCAAATTATTTCAGTTGTGAATCGTTTTTGTATTTTTTTTTAAAATTAAAATTTTATATTTTTTATTAATTTTAAAGTAACATATTTTTAGTGTTTTCAAATTATTTTAATATACTAAAATTAAAAATAATTTTTTTAAATAAAAAATATTATTAATATATATTTTAATAAAAAAATTATTTAAAATATAATCATAATCACCCTACCACCTAACCAATAAGAAAATAATACTAAATAAAGATTTGTATGTAGAACTAATTAAATAAATAAGTTGAGCAAAATTTAACAATATCATACCATGCCTATAAAGAAAATAGAATAAAAAAAATAAAATCGTCTTATCCATGTTTTCGCTTTTCCACAAGCATCATTTATTTATCAGCAACGATACACCCCTCCCTCGCTCTCGTCACCGGCACATCTCCGTCTCCGTCTGCATCACCGATAGTACACGCTTCCACATCCACCAAGAAGATTCAGTGTCCTGCTTTGCTCTCTCTATATATCTTACTGTAGTCATCAAATCACACACAAGCAATTAGTTGATATTTTTAGACATCATCCTCACTTCATCACCACACCCACTACGACCATGGCCATGGGCACGATGATGACCTGCCGAATGATGTGCATATCTCCAGGCATGCCGTCATCATCACCCCCTACTCAGTCTCCAGCACCCGCTTCCCTCCCACTCCGTACAATCCCTGGATCATACGGCTGGCCTTTGTTAGGACCCATCTCAGACAGGCTAGACTACTTCTGGTTCCAGGGTCCTGATACCTTCTTCAAGAAACGCATTGACAAGTACAAGTCCACTGTGTTCCGCACAAATGTGCCTCCAACATTTCCTTTCTTTGCTGGGGTCAATCCGAACGTTGTAGCAGTTCTTGATACCAAGTCTTTTGCTTATCTTTTTGACATGGATATTGTGGAGAAGAAGAACATCCTTGTCGGTGAGTTCATGCCTAGTGTAAAGTTCACTGGGAATATCAGGACTTGTGCTTATCTTGATACCTCTGAGCCACAACATACTCAGGTATATAAGTGACAATCCTCAACTGTATATAGATCTCCATTGTTACCCCCCCCCTTTTTTTTTAAAATTTTTCTGTTTTACTTTTTCTGTGTTTAATTTGCAACTATCTATATACTTGTCTATTTCTCCTTTCTCTCTCTCTCTCTCTCAAGAACTGTACTTTTTAATTGGTCCTAACAGTTTGAAGAAATCAAAATTGACTGAGAAAACTGATGGCAAGAAAGGTAATTTCTTTCCTACGAGAGGTTGCGTTTTCAAATCACCATGTAAAATCCTCTTTAGTAAAGAAATGGCCTTTTTCAGAGCTCTTTTTCTGAAATTAGAATGGAAAGGCAATCCTAATGACCGTTCAAAGAATTTGAGGAAAAAAAGAGAGGCAAATACTTCACTGTTGTGCGCACCCTACTTCTTTAGTACAGAGTAGAATAGAATGATCTTCCCTTGTTATTATCAGCATCTTCTTCTTTTACTACTAATTTGTTCTCTCTAAAAAGAGAATCAGGGGCTGCCTTTTCGGTGGTGAAGTTGAACCCTGTCAACAAGCGCAAAAAAAGATCAAGTCCCTAGGATTCAAGCTGATTTTTCTATTTTGAAATTGCTTTTTTTCATGAGATGAGAAACTTCATAGACCAAGGGGATTTATTTTTAAAGTTAAAGGTGTTGAAAATATTCAGAAAAGAATTCAAAATGAAGTGCTAAAGATATGTGATATGAGTTCTCCCACGTTACAATCCATAGTTTGAATGGTAGAGCAAGAAAATGGCTTTGATCAAATCAATTATTGACTTTCTAGATATTTTATAAGAGATAAGAAGAGTTCAAGTCACCATTCATTTGGAAGTTGTTCGACTCCAACACTGTCGACCAGCTGACATTTCGAAATCTTCGTTGCTGGCCCTCTTGCTTTGTTGTCCGATCTATGCTAAACTTCTCTCTTTTAGCTCTTTAGGCAACTCCCTTGCGGTATAGAACAAATACAAAATTATGAAATGAACCGTTACCGTAAAAGGAAAAAAGGTGCTGGTGTTACTAACATTTTACCTAATCAGATTCATGTTCTCATCTGGGGTCATCAATTCTTTTTTTTCCTTCTCAATATCAGTGATAGATTAATGAAAGACCGCAGTTTTTTTTTTTTTTTTAAAAACCATGAGACTATCTTGGCTTTCAGTAGTCTCAAATATCTGGATTTTTACCAGTTTATTGTACGTGTTACTTATGTGTATAGTAGTCGGGTTTGACTTCTAGTATGGCACTTCCGATCCCACATGATTGTATCAGTTTGAAACAGAGAGAGTTCCCATGGCATCATGGAATCTGGTGGGTGTGAATGCTAGTTGGCAAATATTAGAACTCAGGTTGGTCCTGAAAATGATATTTCATGTAATGCCATGGATTTGGAAGTGCCAGTAAATGTTCGATCATAATCCGCCAACCACATTTTTGAGAAGGTAAAAATGGATGCGATTGCCAGTTTCCTTGTTTGAGAGATGTCAGTTTCATGAATAAGATCCGCTGCAAAAACATGATTGAAACTGGTAAGTTATTATCTAAGCATTAATATTACACTTCATATGATTTTTGGAATGTGAATGGTTATTTATATCAGAGCAAACAGAGAATTAAATAAAACATGTATTAAATGTTATGGAGAATCTAACTTTGATACTTCTAATTTATCAAATTTCAGTGGAAAAACTTCGCAGAAAGTGTAGGCTTTTTACCTGCCAAAGAATATCATTCTTTACAGTTTTGTAAGCTGCTAATTTCAATGTGCAGCTTAAAAACTTTGCCATGGACATCTTGAAACGCAGCTCCAAGGTCTGGCTCTCCGAGCTTGTAGCCAGCCTCGACACAATGTGGGACACCATTGACACTGATGTCTCTCAAAAGGGCAGTGCAGGCTACCTGATTCCTCTCCAGCAAGCCTTGTTTAAGTTCTTGGTGAAGTCCCTTGCTGGGGCTGACCCGTCAAACTCACCTGAAATCGCTGAGGGTGGCTACGCAATGCTGGACAAGTGGCTTGCTCTCCAGCTCCTTCCCACCGTCAAAATTGGTATCCTGCAACCTTTGGAGGAAATTTTCCTACACTCTTTCTCCTACCCTTTTTTCCTTGTTAGTGGAGACTACAACAAGTTATACCAGTTCATAACAAATGAAGGTAAACTTAAATTCAACATCAGTTCAAATCTGCATCTTTCATAATCATGATTCATTGATTTATTCAGAGTTGATGATGTTTTTGTGATCGGACTAATGTTATAGTGCATGGAATTTGTATGTAGCTAAAGAATTGTTACGCTATGCCGAGACTGAATTCGGACTGAATCAAGAAGAAACCATCCATAACCTGCTATTCATTCTAGGATTCAATGCCTTTGGAGGGTTTTCTATATTTCTACCCGGTCTGATAAGCAGAATAGTAAGTGACACCGCATTACAAGAAAAACTGCGCGATGAAGTCAGACAAAATGCTGGTCCAAGTTTATCTTTCGAGTCAGTGATGAAAATGCCACTGGTTCAATCAGTTGTTTATGAAACGCTTCGACTCAGCCCACCTGTTCCCCTTCAATTTGCAAGAGCTAGGAAAGACTTTCAACTGAGCTCACACGACTCAGTTTTTGACATAAAAAAAGGCGAGCTGCTATGTGGGTATCAACCCTTGGTGATGAGAGACGCGGAAGTTTTTGATGATCCAGAGAGTTTTAGAGCAGACAGGTTTATGGGTGAAGAAGGGAGAGAATTACTGAATTACTTGTACTGGTCAAATGGGCCGCAGACGGGGTCACCAAGTGAGTCGAATAAACAATGTGCAGCCAAGGATTATGTGATCCTCACTGGTTCTATGATGGTGGCGTACTTGTTTAAGAGGTATGATTCTATTACAGGAGACTCTGCTTCAATCACAGCTGTTGAAAAGGCTGTTAAGTGACGATGATTGTGTGATTACATGTTACTATAAATGCATTTGTGTTTTTAAGTTTTTGGCTGATAAGAATTTTTTGAGTTGTGCTTTGATTTTTTGGTGGGAAAGGCACTGGTTGGACACAGCTATGCCCGTTCACATCTTTCACAGTTTCTTTTTGTTTCTCTCCGTTCTCTTTCGTGACCACACATTACAAGCTCTCTCTTCCATGAATCAAGACGCGTTTCGGCTAACATTAGACTTTTCTGGTGGTTGTGGAGGTGTTCAGTGACCCCTCACATCTATGGTCCCAGACAAAAACAGTTCTGCAGATCCAAAGGACAATAATTGTTCTGCATTTAATTTTCCTATTTGAACTTTCAAATAAAAAACAAACTATTTATTTTGTTCTTTTACTTTCTAAAAAATTGTATAAAAAATAGTTTAACTCATAGCAACAGGTTCAACCGAACCTTAATCTTGATAGTGTAAGAGTTATAACCTACCTTAATATTAATGTCTTGAATTCTCCTTAACAAGCACTGTGCATATACTCGGCAGCTCAAGCTTGCAATTTTATTACTTAAAGTTACTAGTATTTATTTAAGTTGATTCATTTATACAAGAATCCAACTTCTCTAACTACTAACTGAACTTGTCTGAACTTGTAACTAGTTACTCACTGATCTAATTGAATGACTAACATTGTCACGTGTAATCTTCTTGATCCTGCTACAGAATCGGTTGCAATTTCTGTTGCTGTACTCTGCAATTGTTTCCTGCTCGGCTATGAGATTACTTGAGCTTGTAACAACACTCCCTCCTTATGAGAACTTTATCTTAAGAATCAAGGCAGAAATCAGGAAATTGACCCGAGAGTTCTTCTAAATCTCCCTGGGTTGTATCTTCTTCGAATAATTTGGACCATTGGATGAGTCCCATTACCACAACTCGATTACCTTTATTTATAGTTTTTTCCTGGCTGCTATAACTTGTATGGTATTAATCTATTCATTTAAACAATTTTATATATACCATAAAACCTATGATTCAACATCATGATTTCTCTTAATGCCATACGGCCTACCTATAAGGTTGAAGTTTGAGATACACTAAATCTCCCATCTCAAATTCTCTTTATGTTATTTCTTTGCCTAATATTTTGTTTCATTTTATGTTTGGTCATTTCTATTTGTGCTCCATGTTAGCCTTTCTTCAAATTACCTCGCAATCAATAGTATAGTTTCTTGTGTAATTATCTTGTGTAATTATCTCTACTTAGTGGAAGTTATTTATAAAGAGCTTGAAAATGACTTGTATAAAAGTCTCTTGTAGTAATTTTTATTGTTGCAATTTGAAAAAAAATATTTTATAAAAAGTATTTTTGTTGAAGTTAGTTTGATATTTATATATATTTGGTTAAAACTATAATTAAAATTGAGATTGAACAAAAAGTAGTTTAATTTATTTGGTTAAAAATGCTTTTTAAATTGAAATTATAAAATATTTAAGTAATATATATTAATATTTATGATTTTAAATTTAAATATTGTATATTTAACTGCTACTATTAAATTATGAAATAAATAATACTTTATATAAAATATTTTTTTATTATTCCACTAAACTATCTACAATTCGATTCGATTACGTACAAAATTCATCCGATAAAAATTATAGTTTTTATAATTTTTTGAGCGTGCAATAAAATTAAATAAAATATTATTAGGAATAAAATTGATATTACAATACGATTACATCTAATTCACTTTAAACTAGTTTTTCAAAAAAAATAAAAAATTGTTCACATTCATATGAGCAATGTGAGTGAAATCAATTCACTACATTGTTTTTTTTTTTTAAAAACACACTATTCATTTTAATGAACAATGCAAAGAAGAAAAGCATGGCTACATTGCGCAATAAGCAGCAAGGAACTATTTTCCTTCCCCCCGCATTTCAAACGCAATAATCAATAGGATTCATGAACAATAAACTATTTTTTTCATTACCAAACAGGTTAAAAATGCATTTTCAACAAAACATAGATGCAACCTCCTAAACAAACACTACCTTAATAGTATAATGAAAGCTAGAGTTTTAACCATACTTTTTAAACTTGATCCAAGGTTTGGATTATGAATTTTAATCAGGTCATTAAGTCATCTTAAGTTGACTCTTATTTTTTTTATATAACAAAACAATATTATTTTTGTTTTTAAAAAGAGTTAACAAGTTGCAACTGTGTTTTTGATTTGCTATTACTAGGTCAATTAGGTCACTAGATCAACTTGGGTTTTTGACCGGGTTACCCAGATTTATGCATTTTCCTATTTTTTCTTAAACTTAACCCAATTTTGGTTTTTGATCAACCTGTCAAACTAAATTTTAAAACTATAGTTTTAACACCATTGAGTAATAACTAATAATGCCATTTCTTTAGATTGTTATAGTTGATAGTTCATATATTTCCTTCTAAAAAAGCTTCGTCTTTATTCATGACAATAGTTTTTTGGTAGCCCAAGGAATTTATAAAACTAGTCCAAGAACACATACATTATCTTTTGAGCTGCATTATCTTTTGAGCTACAAAAGGGTGTGTTATAACTATGAAATATCCATACTTGATAAACTTATTAATTAACATAAATATAATATATTTTCCCTTGAGTGTGGCAACCCTTCTATAAAATTCATGGTTATATTTCTTCAAATTCATTTTAGTTTAAAATGGTTGTTGTAATCTAAGACATGCTACCATTTTAATCTTGGCTTACTTGGACATATCATATTCATTCATAAATTTTTTAAGCAAAGCCTTTACTAGAGGCTATTAAAACATTGCATTAAGCTTTTTTATAGGGATTTTATACCCCCACGTAACCTTTTACTTATGAATAAAGGGGAACATTCATCAATCTCCCTCTTAAGTTTTTTTTGCTAATGATTATTATGTTTTTATATCTCAAAACCCCTTCAACAAAAATGTAATTTAGCTAGCTACTTGTATTTAATATTTTCTCAACAATCATTCCTTGCAACTAAGAATCATTCTTATAAATCTCACTTATTTTTTCATACTAATCTATTACCACTATAGTAATAGCTCTTATAATTTTAATGTCATTCTCAATTATTTGATCTTTGATTACTAGACTATCTTTATTTTTAATTATTCTTAATAGAGCATCTATTATTATATTCTCTTTTCTCTTTCCATACTAAATTCAATATATTAATTTTAATAACTTGATTAAATATTCTTTCTATATAGGAACATGAATCTTTCACTCTAAAATATGATTTAAACTTTCATGATCAATATCAATGATGAATTGCTTATAATCCATCTAGTGTCTCTATCTTTATGTTACTATTAATATACTCATATACTCTTTCTCATATATTGATAATCCAATATGCTTTGGACTTAATGTCTTGTTAAAAAAAACCAATAACTTCCATTCCTAACTTAAAATTGCATCAAAAATCCTTTACACATGCAATAGTTTTTAGAACAAAAATGTTATTGGAGTTTGGTAAGGCTAGTACTAGAGATCCTTTAACTTATCAAAAGTTTCTTGAGCCTTCTCATTCCAATTACAATTATTTTTCTTTAACAATTCAATCAAATATTTGTTGATAACCCTTTTATAAATTTTCTATAATATCATAATAATCCAATAAAGCCTCTCAATTATTTAATTGAATAAAGAATTGACCATTTTTTCATAGCTTTTGTATTTTTTGGATCACTTACCATACCTTCTTTTGATATTATATGCCAAAGGTACTCAATTTATTACACATAAAAAATGTATTTTGATTATTTTGCAAATAATTAATTATTATTTGATGTTTTCATCACTAGCTTTAAATGATTGGTATGTAATGCTACAGTATAACAATATACTAAGATATCATAAAAAAATATCAATATAAATATTTTCAACAAAAAAATGGTTCCAGTACGGTGTTTATCAAGGCTTAAAATGCAATGGATGCATTAGTCAAGCTAAATGACATGACTTTGAACTTATAGTGTCTATGAAGAGTTCTAAAAGCTATTGTCTACATTTTCTTTACACATCCTCGTTTGGTAATAACTAGACCTTAGATCTTGCTTTGAAAAGAATTGAAAATCATGTAATTTATCCATTAAATCATTGATTAATGGAATAAGAAATTTATTTTTAATAGCCAAATTATTTAATTGTATAATTAACACAAAGTCTCTATTTGTTATCCTTATTTTTAACCAACAAAAATAAAAAGAAAAATGTTATGCAACTATCTTGTATAATCTTATTATGTAACTTCTAATTAACCAATCTTTCTATCTCTTCTTGTGCACAAATGAGCTATTATAAGATCTAATATTGACTAGTTTGATTCAAGGTATTAGAGAAATCTTGTGATCAAACCGTCTAGTAAGTGGAAGGTGTTTATGTTTTGCAAATACTAATTCATACTTTTTTAACGGTGCTTTCACTTATGAGTTCTGCACAACTTGTTTAAGTTCTTTGTACACTTTCATGGAAAAAAATTATCCCATTAATTATACATTACTTTTTTTAAGCTATTGCTAGCATATTGGCTTGCATTTTCTCATGAGTCAATATTAATTTTTTTATTAAAATATAAAAATTAGGAGTATAGAATTTTTTTAATGGTGTTATTAAACCTAATCTATATATTAATTTTTAAACCTTCTAACATAACTTTTTGCCTAACTCAAGTTTTTTTTATTAAATCATGTAAGAGCTAGCTCGACTTGAATCGATCGATTTTATAGATCCAAATACAACCTTTATGATAGATAAAAACATGATTTAACTTTTTTAAAAAACTTCAAGATGATTATTTTTCTTAAAAAAAATATTGAAACAATGACAAATTGGATTGATCTCGCCCCTTGCAATTCGAGTCATGAACTTTATTGGGTTTAATAACTTTTTATATTTTTTTATTTAATTGTATGATAAAAACAAAATACTCATAAAATTGAGCACCAACTTAAAAATAAACACTTATTTGAAACAATTATCCTTATAAAGCAAACAAAAATCAATAATGCACTTTATTTACCAAACAATTCAATATTAGATGATGAAATTAAAAAAAAATAAATTAAAAAATAATTAAAAGATAAAAAAATATCATATCGGTCGGTAAACTTGTCAAACCTATGAATCAGGTAAGCTGGACTAGTACGTTATACCTGTGAACTGAGTGTGGACTTCATTGATATTATAATTTATTTTTTAATTTATTTTTTATTTAACTATATAATAACAAAAATAAATGATTGTAAAATTTAAAACTAACCCAATATCAAGATTTGTTTTTTATAGATTATGATTACCTCATAAAAGGCAAAACAAAACCAATTCTAAAACTGAATTCTCAATTAACTCGGTATCTAAAGGTGAAGAAAATAACTAATTTAAAAAACTTGAACTTATCAGATCTAAAAACCAAGTTAACTAACCAAACATGTGAGTAGGTCCATGAACTTTATAAAATTTAATAACATAATTTTTTCTAAAATTATTTTTTTAACTATATAAGAAAAAAAATTAACGATAAAAAAAATAAATTCAATTAAAAAAGATTTCCTACCAAACTCGTAAACTAGAGCAACCCATGTTATCTTAGCAAACCCGCAAATCATGTTAACCTTATAGAAAGGTAAAAAAAAGGAAATAAAGTATAAATTCAAATTCTCAATCATCTTAATATTAAAAGATGAAATCAATAAAAATAAATTTTAAAAAAATATCATGAAAAAAATTTAAAAACATAAAAAAGAAAGCAAAACATTGTGGGTTATTATTATCATTTAGAGTGTAATGTTTGTGAGTAAACAATAATTTTCTTATACCTTTTAATTTTTATTACTTTATAAATTTTATTAACATGATTTTTCTTTGAATCTATTTTTTTAACAATATGAGAAAAAATATAAAAAAAGTTATGTTTAATTAAAAAAACAACCTATTAAACTCGTAAACCAAGGTAACCTGATTTACTTTGGTAAATCTGTAAATCATGCTAACCTTATATAAAAAAAATAAAAAAAATAATTTACGAAGCTAAATTTTTAACCATCTTAATTTTAAAAGATAAAATCAATAAATATGGATTAAAAAAATCATATATTTTTTAAAAGTAAGATATTGTGGATTACTATTATAATCTGCAATGCAATGGATGTTGGATAAACAATAGTTTCCCTTACATCATTTAATTTTTGTTACTTTATTAAATTTAATAACATGTTTTTTGTCTAAAATTATTTTTTAAACAACATAAAAAAATAAACTATAACAAAATCAAGTTCAATTAAAAAAAACCCACTAAATCTATAAATTGGGGTAATATAGTTCGTCGTGTTAAGGTGGGTGATTGCTCGAGCTAAAGAGGATTAGTCTGGTCTTGTAGAAGGGATACACTGACTCAGATGAACGAGTCATGATGATCCTTATATCATCCATCTACACAGTTCCGGACGAATTATATTAACAAGGACCCGGCCCTTTTACTAGTTCTATAGGCTCGGCATAAACAGAGCCGACTTGCATGCAGACACTAAAACATCAATAGGCTAATCAGCTATCAATTCCTACGTTAATCGTTCAAAAAAGAAAGAGCTATTCACTCCTAGTTTACTGTTAGCTGACATTTGCATGCTTTTAAAAAAATAAAATAAAGGCTTAAATTTCAAATGAGACGTAAGGTCGAATCCGAATTGGAAGTTGAGGACTAAAATGAGTGTTCGAAAGAGATGGCACCCGTCTACCCTATAGATTTGCACAAAGAGCCCCTCTTGTACAACGAGCTTAAACAAAAATTGCTCGAGCTACACGATACAGGACCTCTGGGCATCCAAAATCTAGGCATCACAGGAACTACTCTAATCAAAATAAAACGAGGATGCCATTCACGTTCTTGCTCGGTCGGGCTACCATCATCCGAAAGCAACAGCAAAGATCGCACGAAGCTAAAAAAAAACTTCGAAGACATACCAGGTAGTAGCTACTCTGTTGCATGGATTTATTGATCAATAGGTAGCATCGAGCATGGTATTCCCATAACACAGCATGGACTTGAAAACTGCAATGACCGGCTTGAAATCTCACCTAGTTTCTACGGGAATAGCTTGATGACCAAGCCAACTGCAGTGGTAGGTAGAATAGTTAATAATTCTTAGAGCAAAACATATACATTTGATAAATAGTAAAACCACAGTGGTAGCTGGTAGGCCTCTTGCAGACATATTATCTCCCATTTTTCTCACTAAAATAAATCAATCAACCTCTACTTCTAGAGTTTTACAAGTAAAACATTTTACTCAAAGAAATAACAGAAAATCCACTTTGGGCCATTTTATGCAGCTTGGTTGTTTCAAAAGGCTCCTTAATAACAGTATGCTTGAGTATTAGAATCACAAATATAAATGATATTCGTATAAATGCTGTGGAACTTGAGAATTTTTTGTTCCCAATATCATACCATGGCACCAAGAAAAAAAAAGGTATAGGTTTTGCGGGGCCATGGCAGGTCTTTCACGTGGATTGAACATTCCCTTGAGAGTGGGTATGGGACTTGGCAACCTCATCTTTCCATCCTCTCTGACGCGCCCTCAGCTCCCACATTGCTGTCAATTTCTTTTGTGCTACTAATGCGGCTTCAGATGTCTCCCTTGCTTCTTCACAGGTTTCCATCCCTGAATTGCATTTGTCAGCTTCCTTTTGATATTGGGATGTCATCTTCTTAGCCTCAAGCAGAACTATATCAGCTCGCCGCTGATTCTCTAGCGCTTCAGTTTCCCGCAGCTGCAATTCCTCTTTCAGTAGCTCTGCAAAGTTCTTCTCAGCATCTTCAGTAACCTCTGGGTCATGCTTCGCACAATCTGCATATTATATGCCAGGAAAAATGAGATACCATGACACCATAATTCAATCATATCATCCAAGTAACATTTTGTGGTTTGATACTGAAGATTGCCAAGAAAACTTCATGTAAAAGGAATAAAAATATATAAAGAAACTCACATATAGTTTTTATGGTAACTAGAAAATCATAATTGGTCTATTAAAGGTTTTTGATAAGGAGCTGATTATGTGATAAGAAAAATAACAATCACTATACATTATACCTAAGAAAAACTACATTGTTGTTTTTTTTAATAATAAAGATACTTAATGATCTTACATGCTAGGAATTTGCCTAAACTAGTATATGCATGAGTTATTAAAGATAAAATACTATTGCAATTTAAGGCTGATTGGGGAGTTGGACCAGGTAATAAAGCCTAATTATCACCTGTGAAATTCAGATATTGGACCCGCAAGGATGATGGCGAGGAACTAGGCATCATATATATGATGAGGAACTAGGTATCATATATGATGCAAGGATAAAGTCAAACATGTTACTTTAAATGAAGCGTGGACAAAAAAACCTACCTTGATTGCTTTTATACCTTTTTGGATGATGTATATAGTCATCCACATGATGTATTGCTGTTTCTTTTTTCTTTTTTTTTTGTTAAAATTCTCTCTTTTGGATCTGGATATCACTAATTCACTGATTTTACCAGTTTTAATAGTCTGCTCAACTCGCTAGCCACAAATACGATTTCAACAAAACTAACATACCCATTCCCCAAAAGGTGCTCATAGAATGGGCTTTTAAAGTTATTGAAAAATTTAGTTTTTTTTTTAGAAGATGAGGCTAAAGGCGAGCCGTTATTTCCCTTCAATGTTAATGTATTCTTTTAGTGTCAACTTTACTCCTTTTTTCATAGCTTATAAACTTAACTTATCAGGTGCTGCTTCAATATTGAACTTGTATTAGTAAATAAATGCTTCATCCAAATCTTTTCACTTCTTTATTTTAATTTTCATCTGAACTTATGTACCATGAAAAAACAACACCTTTCAAGCTTTCATGGAAAAAAATGGATAAAAAGCTTATAATCATTGATCACCTGCGTTATTTTACTGCAATAAATTTTTAGACGAGTTTTAGGGCATTTAACTCCCATATACCTTGCAAATTCCAACACTTTGAATCTTCACAATACAACCGCAAAGGCTTTTCATATAAGTCCATTCCCTCAATCGACTCTCGAGCTTTTCTTCTCAAATATACTAGTAATGTGTTGAATTGTTTTGAATGAATGAAATGATTCACTCTTGAGCATTCTTTAAGCTATTTGTAGCCTTGCTAACATTCAAAATAATAATTCTGAAACAATACGAAGATGACCGACGCACACAGCAATATCACTCATGTCGAGCTGAAATACCCTATAACACTCTCATCCCAAATCCCTAAAAGAGATAAGTCTGGAACATAAGTCACGATCAACTCAGACAAGAGCCAACCTCTATAAAAAGGATTGCAAAAATGTCCTAATCTTTGGAGGAAATAATTCCCCTAAGAATTTAAGATACCAACAAGGTTATCAAACTCTTCATCATAACCTTTGTCACCCTCGTTGAAGGCTACTACCCAATTGAATTTTTATTATTTTATGCATTTGTATTTGTCTTTTATTTTTACAAAATTAGAAACATAGGTCTTAGAAATGCTGAACTTCCTCTGCAAACACACAATACCTAGCCAAGAATGAAAATGGAGAATGAGGGGAGAGCTTTGCTTGAGCAAAAACACCAAAAAGAGATGAAACTAATGAAAAGTGAGATAGTTAAGCTAAGTAGTTTGCTTGAACAAAGTATTCATAATAGGGGAAAGGCTGCTAATAAAGAAAATACCATAGGAATGCACACACCTTGCAACATATTCTCATTATTCCTGAATCTCCAAATGTACCTCTATACTTTCATCCACACCTAGCAAGAGCTACTCAACAAGAAACCATAGTCCACACTAGATTGATTAAAGAAGGATTCCCTGATGTTCAGTTCCCAAAAGCCCCTTATCCTTTTTTGGTACTGCAGCCCTGTCAACAAACTAGATTTCCCCCCACATTAGACATGTTGTCGGGAAAAGGAAAAGCCTATGGAAGAGTCAGAGGCTAAGAAGCTAACAAGGACCATCAAAGAAGTGCCTTAACACACTGTAACCACCATTTTGACTCCTTTTATACAATTATGAACTTCACGAAACTTTCTCAAAGCTCTTGGCAATCATAAAACATTTTTTTTAAAAAAAATAAGGGAATGGACTTATATGATTTTATAAAAGCTTCTTAGATGTGTCTGGTGTCAGACATGGTCATGCCACGAAAATTTAAGGTGTCAAAGCTTGCAAAGTATAACAAAGTTAAATGCTCTAAAACCCATTTGAAAATTTACTGTAGTAAAATGATGGAGGTGATCAATGATGACAAGCTCCTTATCCATTTTTCCATAAAAGTTTGAAAGGTGTTGCCTTTTTTGTGGTATACAAGTCTAGATACAATTAAGATCAAGAAGTGAAAAGATTTGACCAAGGCATTTCTTTTCCAATACAAGTTCAACATTGAAGTGACACCGAATAAGTCAAGTTTACAAGAAAAAAGAGCAAATGAGACAATAAAAGAATACGTCCAACATTGAAGGGAAACAAGGGCTTGCATTCAGCCTCCTCTTCTTGAAAGGAATTGGTTTCTCTTTTTTTTTTCAATAACTTCAAAAAACCATTTCATTAGTGCTACTTGGGAAATGAGTCAACTAGTTTTGTTGAAATCGTACTCGTGACTGAGCGGGTAGTGTAGGACATCAAAGTTGATAGGATCAATGAATAGGCAGAATCCAATTCCAAAAAAAGAAGAAAATTTCAACAATAAGAAGAAAACAATCAAGGCCGGTCTTTTGCCCTCATTTCACTCAAAATAACATGTTCAACTCTACCCTTGCATCACATATGCCACCCAGTTACTCACCCCATCCTTACAGGTTCAACGCTCGCATTTTAAAAGTGATGATGAGGCTTTATTATTAGGTTTAGGTCCCAGGTCACTATTTTAGATCACAATAGTATTTTAACTTTAGTAACAAACACACATATACCAGTTTAGATAAACTCATATTATATAAGCATATTAGATACATTTATCATTAAAAACCAAACAATGCAACTTATCTTATGTAGGATGTATAGAGAGATTGTTATCTTTCCTATTACATAATGAGTTCCTTACATGGAACCTTTGATAGACTACTAAGAGTTTTCCAGTTACCATAAAACTAGATGACAACTCATTTTTCTATTTTTATCCTTATACATGTAGTTCACTTCAATGTACCCTGTGCATTAATGGTGCAGTACAAAGATGGGGATGCAAAGAAAAAAGGAAGGGCAATGGTAGTGAAGAGGAAGAGAAGGAGGTGAAGATGGGGCTGCAAATTAAAAAGAGCAGTAGTGCTGGTGGCTAGGATTTTCTAATGAAGATGATTTTTTTTTGGCATTTCTTCTTTCTCTTTCTTTACAATTTTTTTTTCTTTTATTCACCCTTTTGTCTTCTAATTTCTTTTCATTTTGTTCTCCTCCTAGAATTTATTCTCTCTTTGCTTTCTTTTCTTCTTCTTTAAATTTTTTTCCTCAAAATTTTCTCTTAGATTTTTCTCTCCAAACAAAATTCCTTTCTTTTCACTCGCTTTTTCTTTAACCCTTCCATATATATTATATATATATATATATATATGTCAGAATGCATCCTTTGCTAACATAATATAGCTAACAATTGTGATGAATAAATTAATTCATGAGGCAGCCTCTACATTTTACCAAAGTTTGATGGATTTTAGTGCAATTTCTCTAAAATTGAATGTCACTTAAAATTTTTTTATCACACATTAAAACACAAGCAGACTGTAGAAATATTTCCCTGCACATGCACATACATATAGGACCAAGAAAAGGAAAGTGCTTAAGCTGTTCCGTTTTGACATTACAAATAATTCCACACTCAAATAAAGTTAATTCATGACAGATAAACTGACCTGTGAAGGATGTATTGCTCAATCCTGCAGTACAAGAAACAAAGAATTAAAGTAAGTATAAACATGATGAATAATGAAACTTATCCGATGCATGAGCACAAAATTCAAAAAGACATGATTGGCCTAGAAACAAATATACATATGCAAAGAATTCAATGGGTGTGACATTCAGTAGGCAGATTACGTATGAAGCTAACAGCAAAACAAATGTGGTATTCTGCATTGAAGCCTGGTTAAAAGACCAAGAACAAGCACACAAATGAGCACACACAAACAAGAGGTGTAACTTGTCTTGAAACTGTTTCATCCTGTAACAAACCAATACCCAAAGGCATTTCACATGGATGCTTCAGAAAGTTCGATGCTTCTCGTATTACAATGGTAATTGTGTATGTATGAAACACCATCACATTTATATCTGAACTTGAAGATATCTATTTATATAGCATGGATCTGGAATCTAACTAAAACTTGTTTTCCAGCAAATACGACTAAAACCCAAAATTAGTATACCAAGAGCAACATCATCATCAATGAGTAATTGTCAGATCATAAACAAAAGTGGGCATCTAAAATTTCTGTAAAACGTCGTGAAGAAACAAGTAACAAAGAGACAGAGATAGATCTATTGACCTTGAGGAATGGAGAGGAGAGGCTGAGAAGAGCAATCACAGAGACAAGGAGAGCAATTCGGAGAAGATCGAGCGACGGCAACAAATCCTTCTTTCAAGTGCCAGTAGAGTGGTGGACCCAATATGTATCCTGCTATACACACTGCCATTAACCCCAACCCCACCACCGCCGCTTGCTGCTGCTTCGTTGCCATTACTTTTCGATCTATCTAATATTACTAAGATTAAGATCCTTCCCCTTCCCCCCCTCTCTTTCTCTCTTCTTCGTCTACTTGAAGACTATAGAAAAAGAAGAAAAAATGGCAGTGAAAGGTATGATATTTCTTAAATTCCGCGTGATTGATTGTGTTATAATTAAGTATATACATATTTTTATCTTTATTGAATTTAAACAGTAGCAATTAAGTGTTTGTACAGTATGGCATTTCCATCACAGTTTAAAAAAATGAATTTTTTTATTTGAAGTTAATGATTTTTTATTTTTAAATTTTATATATATATATATGTATGTGTATATATATGTATGTATGTATATATATATGTATGTATGTAAAAGAAGAAAACATTTTAAAAATCATTGTTATCATTATTCTAGGTACTTTCTAAATGGTTGTGGTAATGGTACTCTCGCATCGAGTTTATTAAAACTAACGTGGATAAAAAGAATGGATTTGTTTTGTTTTTTATTAGTAAAAAAAATTATTATTAAATATTTCAATCACTAAAAACTTTAATAATCTATAATAAATATGAGTAAAATAACTACTTATACAAGAAAAAGATGTAATATACTTTATCCATTATAAGCTTCTTTATTAGTTGTTTTGAGTTGCATTTTTATTTATTTATTTATTTTAAATCATATTTTTTATTTGTTAGTATAAATTAAAAAAAAAACATTTCCAATGATTTCTCCTCTTAAAAATACAAGATCGATTTTTTATGATTGGAATGTGCTTAATCAAAAACTTCTTTTTTTCTTTTTTGATAACTTTATAAATCAAAAACTATATTACTTAAGAAATATTATGAATAGTAAAACAATTAATTTAATTACAACACAAAACATGACACAAGTTCATTTCAAAGCAAGGTCAACCCTAAAAATGGGTACAACATAATTAAAGACATGTGTTTTAAGAAAAAAAATATTTAATTTATATTCATATATCTTTTTAATACAAAATTATATTACAAAGTAAAATATTCATTTCTTCCATTTACATCATTTGATTAAACAAAAATTACAAATATAAAACTTAATACTCAATATAACATTGCAGTTTTTTCAATTATATATTAATAAGGCACTAGTTACATTAACCAGGGAATTATTATCTTCATTTGCCTATAAATTATGAAGAGCAAAAACCCCATGCATTTTAGTTTATAGTACTAATTAAAATGATAACAATTTAGATTTATATTATTTTATGTATTTATGAATCTAAATTAATAAATTTAATTATGGATAATTTAAATCATCAAGTTAAAGAAATAATATAATAGTGTTCCATAAAAAAAAGAAGAAGAAGAAAAGGAGAGAATTTGAACATAAAAAAAATACACACTTGACATATAATATTAGGCTATTCTCAAATTAGTGTTAATATTGCTCAGATTTTTTTTTAGAAGGCAAGACCAATAAGATGATATAATTCTTGGCATTGTTTATAAAATAACCATTTATTTGATAATAATTGCATATATATATATATAATATAAAAAAAGACTTCATTTTTTATCCATCTCAAGAAAATACTTTCATACATATACTACAATTTTCTCTCGCATTTTTCACAAAGTGTATGATACAATCACAATTATTTTATTCCATCCCATTTCGACACATCAAGTAATTAAAGGCTTTAACCATGAAATTATATGGTAAAATTCATTTTTAAAAATTAATTTAAGCTAAGAACCAATCTAAAAATCTATTATTTACAACAAAGAGAGACCTAATCAAATAATGATTCAATAATATGAACGAAATTATATGTTTATAGTACGTGGACCAAAGAGTATTGATACTCAAAACACAGGGAGGCCAGAACGCCCAAAAACACCATTTCAAACGGTGCGTTTCGACCACCGCAGACACGCATCTCCTCATTCAAAGTATATTTGGGGTGAAACTGTTAGCATACAGCCCCCAACACCATACCTAAGAATCAATGCCTTAACTTTTGGCTTGCAATTCCTGACATTATCCTGTTACAGCTCTCCGCCATGGTTTTTTGATTCTTGAGGAACAAAATTCGTAGAAAAAGCCTTCAAGAAAAGCTTTCGAAAACTTATTCTATAAAGATTTTAAAAAAGTGAAACAGTTTTCTTTGAAATAATTCCGCAAGAATTGCTAATTTCTGCCAAAATAATTCCAAATTGATGCAACAGAAAAAATCTATACGGGGGTTAAGAAAATATCCAAATAAAAAAGGAATTGCATCTGGTAATATTCTTCTCAAGTTACAGCCAACTATCAAAACAATTGCCAATCGTATCCATTCTCTAGATTCCAGAATCAGCATAACAAAACAGTTACCAGATTCAGAAGAGCGAAAATGGCAAGTATAGGTAGCAGCAGGGAGAGCATATTAGGGCAAGATAAGCAGTGAGGATAGCTTGCTTGGAGCTGCATGCATTAAAAATGTATTAAAGATTCACCAGTTTAAAACTATAAAGGAGCATCTCTTTCACACACAACAGCATTAAAAATTTACTTGTTTTGAATAACAGTTATTTCAACCATTACAGGCTACAATGTAAACCATCTGTGTATAGTATGATATATCTCCAGTTTCCTCAGACAGCAGGGACTATATTCCATGCCTCACTCGATCTGTCCTTTGACTATAGGCCTAATCATCTTCTCTAGCGTTTGTATTCTAGAGGTTCTGTTGCTGACATTGTGAAATAACTGTTGCAGGTGTGGTACTGCAGATGGATCGCCCTGCTGGTGGTAATAGCACAAGAAATCATAGTAGCTAAGAGATTGAAGATTTAGTGAAAATGTTGTCCTGGCCTCTATGGCAACAGATTGAAATGCCACCATATATTTATACACGTGCAAATCACCTCTGCACCAGAGTCATTTGTAGACTGCATCTAGGATTCTGCTAAAACTAGTTATACCACCAACTAAATGCTTTAGCTCTGCTGACGACATTCTTGCATATCCTGTTTTCTAATATCTCGGACTACATAGAAAAACTATCTAGACAGGGTGGGTTGAACTTCAGGGATGCTTTTAAAGCTTTGGAGCTTCAGGCCGAAAGACATTTCAAGTGTAACAAAAAATTTTCTACCTATCTTGCCAGACAGGTTTTTCCCTTGCAACGCAAAACACTACTTGTATAGAAGAAAATGGACTTGATTGCACTCCCTATGAATGTAAAAGATCAATGTTGAGGTGACAGATGCAATACATGCAACTATGTAAATTATGGATCAACCTTGGGAAGCAGATGCAACATGTATTTGCAATGTACTGACGCTGACATACACGAAGTCTCCATGGAACAATCAATCATGAAAGTCAATCAAGTGTTTTAACTTACACGAATAATGTCAATGAAGGCAGCATCACTTAAAATCACAGGAAGGCAACATCTTAACCCGTCGCATGACCTGCAATTTGGAGGAAATCTACTCATAAATTGATGCTGAACTAAAAACTTCAGCCAAATATTTGAGATAGGAGTAGATATTCAGCTAACCTTGGACTTTCTGAGAGCCTATGATAGCACCAAATTATGTGTTTCAGAAGCCTTATGGAGGGGATTTCAGCTAGTTGTCCCTCTTCAGCAAGCTTTAAGACCATGCTCCCTAAAACATGGACCAAGGCAAAAAATCTCTCCGCTACAGTACAGCAATACCTTAACCCTTCTTCATTTATTAAAATTTTGTAAACAATATAAGTCGCAACCTGTTAGGTCATACACGTTACAAATTGCGTAACTCCTCATTCTAACCAGTTTTATCCTAAACTTCAAAGAAGAGTTCAAGTTGCAGGAAAAGAAATGTGCCTGAAGAGCATTATGCTAGAAATTGATTTCTCAGCTTTTCCAGTAACATCATTTATAGCTGGAACCTTTGCCTTTCCATTAAAATTTTTCATTGTTATCCCCTTTCTCAAAAATATTTTCTCAAATATGTCAGTTGTGTTGGTATCAGAACACAGCACATGATAACAGCTACTATGCAATAGAATGGTGGAACGCAGTTGACACAACTAATTTGAAGTATGAAATGTTCGAAGTCAAGGCACTCACTGTTTTTGACAATACATCTCCCACCTCCATGGAGCGTATGCAACAAGGAAATACTTCAGATTCTAGAAGGAAGGTAATGACATTTGGGTCATCAACCTGCAGAAACAAAAAGAGTCAAAATTTAATTTCACTTGTTTTAGGAAAAATCTAATTTATTTAAGGTATGAGATAATTAGTTTCTTTTTCCACATAATACAATCACAACCAAAAAGCTTCAATGGGTTGTGTTTTGGTTGCATTTTCAGTTTATTTAAATGACTTTTCCGTATAATGCCAACAATGTATGCTAAAGACCATAGTCAGGCAAATATCAAGCTCAATCTCCAGAAGGGCACCTTGGCTAGAGCACCAATAACACTTAAGCTGGCAAGCCTTATAAATTGATGAGGCCTTTCCTTGTTTGTGTTGTTTAGAAGGGGGTAAAGATACAGAGGTAGTTTAGCTGCGAAACAATGAAATTCAATTAGCAGTGTCTACTTGTCTAAAATATCAACTAACGGAAGCATTCAATTTCAATCAGTAACACTCAACGTTAGTGAAATGAATCTTATTTGGAACATGCAGGATTGGAAAAAACCATAACAATCTATCTATTTCATGGAGCAGGATATCTATGAATTGTGACAGCTCTTGTTCTGCGTAAGTTTTAGAATATACCCTATACAAATGAGTTGCAAGACCAGAAACTAGTTTCTAATTACTTTGTGTGGGCTGGCAAGTGGCATGTGGGAAGTCAGAGTGATCAAAGCCTTGAGCTTGATCACCTCGATAAATGTCATTAGGTTCTATGAACCAGTAATGGATAGACAAAAACTCACCGTGATATAAACACGACTATACATAAATCAATTGTAGAAATCTGTTTCAACTTTAAAAGAGAATGATGATTTAAAGTTGTCGGCCTAAATTTCAAAGAAAAATGCTTGATATGTAAATCTTAGCTGGAACTCGCTGTGCTAATAAATCTTGAAGAAAACGGGCGTTAATTAGTATCTAATAGAAATGGACACTCAATAACTTCCCTGATATCTTATAACACATATTATGCAGACATGATCCTGTGTGTTTGGAGTGGAGCACAAAACCCAAGTAAGACTAATTCAAGAATAATAAAAAGGTAAATTTCTGCTATAATGTTCCCTTGAAATGTTCTTAACCATTAACAGATTATTGATATATAAGATGCTATGTTGGTTCATAAATTTGTTAATATATACAGATCTAACTGATTTGAGAGAGAGAGAGAGAGAGCTTCAGGGAGCTTCTACTAGATCCAAGCAGTAATTTTCTACAATTTTTTTTTTTGATAAGATTACCCTCAATGAACGGCATTTTTGTACTGGGATTTGCAGCTACACACTGTACAACAATACCACATGTCAGTGAAACATAAAAGTGAGCTCTAATGCCACAAAACTTGAAACAATGCATCTTGGATATAGAATAAATGGAACTACTTTATAATTGGCAGTTTCTACCTAGAAGTATACAGAAACTAGAGTATCTAACAGAAGCTTATAAGCAAGCCTTCACTATCCATGCTGCTCGAACTGTGTAAACATGGCCTCCTCTTGGACATTGTAATCCTCTCTCAATCTATTCTCTTAAACATTAATGGAGTAGAAAAGAACAGTTGCTTGGGTGGATTCTCTAATTCGTATTTTGCCTATTCCTTTCCTTTCGAAACTAGTAACTAATCTGTTTATTTCCCACAAATTTGTCTCAACTTTCTTACCCGCAGCAACTCCATGGCTTCATGTTTAACACCGATCTGCTTATTGTCAATTGTCTCAAAACTTTTAATTATTATGCTCGTTTGCAATGAGACCTCTTTATCTATTCAGAATATCATGTTTAAGTTCTTCTCACAAGGACAGCAAATAAAAAAGAAAAGAAAAAACTGATAAATGACATCAAGCCATCCTAACTGAGAAGAGGATGCATGACACATCCACAGAATCTTAATGTAAATTCTTCTTTAACAATACATATCAAAGAACACCAACCACCCCCGCACCCCACAAAAAAAAAAAAAAAAAAAGCCAAACTCTCAATACCTGTAGAAGTATAGAGATCGTACCAACAGAGTGCCATAACAAAGGCACCATCTCTTCACGAATAGCCCTATTCTGAAACATAAAGGGGCTAAAGTGAAAATATGAAATAATGACAAGTCCAAATGTGCATTTAGTTATTGAATGAGACAAGTCATGGTAATTAATTTGGAAGATCTATATCTATGAAATTATAACGGCGATAAACAAAAATTAAGCTCATGTCTACTAAATTTACTTTAAAATGGTGCCACTTGTTGCATGTCAGGAAATTAAATTTAACTATCAACAAACACTATACATTTAACAATTAGCGAAAACTTTTCATGCCTCTTCAACCAGTTCCTTATAGGGAAGAAACTAAGTCATTGCTAGAAAAGGTCACCTACCAAGAAAAGGATTATATCGGTAGTTTATTGGTTAGTTATCCTTTAATAATATCAACAGTAACTATTATGATCTCTGCAACAAGATATTGTCCTTAAAACCCAGAAGTCACATTTTATGTGCAAAATCTCATGGCCACAATCACAAGGAAGCAAAAGAATTTATAAAGAATGCAGGTTCTATTCACGTCTAGAAATACAGATTCATAAGATAATATTGAAAAGACATTAAGGAAACAGGGTAGTGACTTGGCCAATTAGCTCGAAACCTAAAAGCATTGATCACAATTACAGAAAGGTAGAAGGTTGAAATAATGACTATGACATACCGCAATAATGGAATGGGTATCACTATATATTAATACACATTGTTAAATGTTAAGGGGATGTTGATTAGAAGTCTAAAACACTACAAGAAAACATAAGATTTGCAACTGCACAAATCAGTCGCAAATTTGCAACCAAAATTTATTATTTATTTTATTTCCATTCGCAACTGCACATGTGGATACAATTTGAGGCAGTTGAAACATAGTTGTAAAATTAGCAAGTCTAAATACTCCAAGTATATTTAAAAATAAGTAAAATAAACTTGTGATGCAATATTATTCATCTTTATTAAAAGATAAAGATAGCAATTATTTAGTACTTATAGCTTAGAAAAGCAAACCCTCAATGCAGTTAGTTTGTCCTCATTATACGATTTAGCCAAATGAAACAAGAAGGCCTTTCTGTGCTATGTGCTTAAAAGCACTTTTTTTTTTAGATTAATATGAGTGTTCGGGTCAGCTTTTGCGCACCACGACTAATCCCACGGGCCCTGAAGTTAACGACTATGTAAGCCTCCAATAGCCATCATATGAGCAACCAAGGACTCGAACTTGAGACCACAAAGAAAGCAAACCCCTTGATCCCAAGTCCTTACCACTTGACCACCACCTAGATGGTTAATTGAACAAGTTTGAGATTCTTTAATTGAACAAGTGATGCTTTAGAAATAGTTTGAGATTCTTTACGGTCTTAGGCATTTTATTTTTTATTTTCTTATTAAGTTGAATTTTTAAAATTTGTTTGATTTTTGTTGGTTCTCTTTTGTTTTCCTCTTTTGTTCATGTCATGAAACTTGAATGTCTGTAACCATTGTCTATAACAGGCTAACTCGTATGTACAATTAGAACTTCTACATTTCACTAGTAGTTTTAAATTCATTAATATTTAATTAAAATACAACCTTATCAATTTGATGATCTCTTTATCATATGCATACACATCAAATCCATTTCGATCCAATCTGTCAATAAGACCACATTTTAAAAATACAAGTAACCAGGATCCATTCAACATAAATGCTCCTTATCTACTTAATGCAGGCTATTGACAACAACACTCATTTCCTTTTATTTTTATCATAGTTCAAAAATAACTCTAAGATCAAAAGAAAAATAGGTTTATTAGGGTTATTTTGGGTCAACTAGATTTTTTATGTTATAAAAAATAAATATATATTATTTTAATTTATTTTTAAATATAGGTCAACACCCTGCACTTTATATTTTATTAGTCAATTTAATGTTGATGAATGATCCAAAACTATCTTTAACTATTAGTCCACAATGACTTAATCTCTAACATTTGAAATTTTTTATTTTGTTCCTTAAATTGATTTTTGATCTAGAAAAAAAACCCATCCATCTAGGTCACATGTGATATCCCCAAACCGATAATTTTATTACAAATATAGATAATTATTGTATATAAATTAGCAAATATTTGGATATATTCTGATTTACAATATCAACTAATTCATCCAGATAAAGAAAAATACTAATAATATATATATATATAGATAGATAGATAGATGTTAATACAAATTCAATCCACTTTAAAAATCAAATTCAAAATTCTTTGAGGTCAGATTTTTTTTTATATTTTTCAAATATTAAAGATTCAGTAAATCAAGAAAAATAGAAAATAAGTTGAAATATTCTCAAACTTTGTGGGAGTTCCGTGGAGATCAAATGAACAATTTTAGTGTGGTTTTCAAAATTTTTACATGTATGATTCCATAAATATTTTTATTTTAAACTTGCTTACACGTTATGTATTTGATTATATAAATATGTTGAGAATCATAGTAAAACATTGCAAATGCATTTATACAAGATTCTTAGAGCACCTAACAAAATTTGAGAGCATTCCAACTTGGTTTATTATTCTTACAATTTTATGAATATTAATGTTTAATAAATAAATAAAAATTCATAAACCTGAAATTTTTTAAATTATTTTCAAATAGATAAGAATTTATTAATATTTGTGAAAACATTTAGCTAAAAATATAAAATTCTTTAAAAAGATTTGGTGACAAACAAAGTTAATTAATAGATGTATACCTGAAGGCTTGAGACTTGACCCGTTGATGGACGCTTGACCAGAAAACATAAAAGCCAAAATAGTTGATTTGCATGTTGTGGACAGAGGAATTCCGTATTTTTCTTTTACAAGCAGCCCTTTCAAAACTGGCTAGAACCATAGGACCACCATTATGCTACACAATATCTCTCTCAACCTTGAGCCATCGTTCACTAATAGTTGCATGCCTTGGAAACCCATGATCAATACCGTGAGTGGTAGCAACAGAAAGGTTGTCCTAGGCACAAAAATTAGAGAAGCATCATAGGTGAACCTACCTTTATCGCCATCATTATGTGAAGATTGGTCTTTCAGTGTAACTTTGATAAGTATTGTGTTGCTGTGTTTTGTGCAGGTGAAGGGACACACAATCAAGAACAGCAGTGCTGAGAATTGAAGAACACAAACTACACACAAGGTATTTGATAAAATGTCTTAGTAATTATTTTATTAACTGCATGCCTTTAAATATATGAAAAACTTAACAGACTTTCCTAGTTAACAGCCACTAATTGTAGTGGACAATATGCTGCCACTAACTCAGCAACAACCTCAGAAAAACAAGGGATTTATTCTAACTAAATCAAAATATGAAAGAAAAGAAAACTGAAACATTAGAGGTAAAATGTTAATTGTCTAACACTCCTCCTTGACATTTTGACTACAAATTCCAATCATTTGTCTTAATGTCTCAAATCTCTCTTTAGGTAATGGTTTTGTAAATATATCTGCAAGTTGTTCTTTAGACGAACAATGAATCAACATCACTTCATTAGATTGTTGAACTTCTCTAATAAAATGAAACTTAATTTTGATATGCTTTGTGCGTCCATGAAAGAATGGATTCTTTGAAATTGATACTGCAGAACTGTTATCACACATGATTCTAGTAGCTTCAACTTGTTCATGTCCCAAATCCTCTAACATTTTCCTCAACCAAATTGCTTGGTTGACAGCAGAGGCAGCAACAATGTACTCTGCTTCTGCAGTGGATTGAGATGTTGTCTCCTACTTCTTTGAACTCCAGGTAAAAACACCTAAATTGAGTGAGAATAAATACCCTGAAGTACTTTTTGAATCATTAACACAGCCTCCCCAATCACTGTCAGTATAGCCTTTTAGTTCCACAACCCCTTCTAATGATCTTGGACAGAAAATACCAAGATTAATGGTACCTTTAATGTATCTAAGTATCCTTTTTGCTGCAATAAAATGAGTCTTCTTTGGAGAATACATGAACCTTGAAAGAATGCTCACAACAAACAATATGTCAAGTCTGCTTGTTGTGAGATATTAAAGACTGCCAATTAAGCCTCTATACAAACTTACATCCACTTTTTCAGATTCATCATCCTTGTTAAGATTGATACTTGTTGTCATAGAAGTCCCCACTGATTTACAATCCTGCATTTTGAATCTTTTTAGGATGTCTAAAGCATACTTCTTTTGGCATGTAAAAATGCCATGACTGGATTGCATAACTTCCATTTTAAGGAAGTAATTTATCATTCCAAGATCATACATCTCAAACATCTTCTTCATTTCGTCTTTGAACTCTTGGATCATTCCAAGTTCACTTCCTGTAATGAGCATATCATCTATGTAAATAGATACAATTAGAAAATGGTTACCACAGGATTTCACATACAAAGTTGCTTCATTTTGGCTTTTGCTGAACCCAAGTTAAAGCAAATGTGTGTCCATTCTATCATACCAAGCTTGGAAAGCTTGTTTCAACCCATACAAGGCCTTCTTAAGTAGATACATATAATTTTCTTTATCTTTAACAACATATCCATCGGGTTGTTTTACAAAGATTTCTTTAGCAAGAAATCCATTCAAGAAGGCAGACTTGACATCAAGTTGGTGAATCTGCCAAGATTTATGTGCTGCAAGTGTAATGAGAAGTCTAATAGTATCATACCTTGCTACTGGAGCAAAGTTCTCCAGGTAGTCCATATCATATTGCTGAGCATAACCCTTTACCACCATTCTAGCCTTGTGTTTGCATATTGTCCCATCTGGATTGAGTTTTGTTTTAAAACCCATCTTACACCTATCACCTTGCGATGTTTAGGCCTTTCAATTAGCTGTCATGTTGTATTTTTGTTGATCATTTCCATTTTTACCTCCATTGCTCTCCTACATGTTGGAAATTCTTGAGCTTCAGTATAGCTGGTTGGTTCTAGAATTGCCATGTTGCATCTTAGGTGAATATCTTCCAATGATCTTGTGCCTCTAATTGGAAAATCATCCACTGATTCATTAGCTTATAACTGAGGCTGAATGATGAATGGTTGATCAAAAATTATATTTTTTTGATGTTCCCAATTCCATGTGGTTGCTTCATCAACCTTCACATCTCTGCTAAGAATTACCTTCTCTATTTGTAAGCAAAGGATTCTATATCCTTTGGTTGTTATTCCATAGCCCATAAAAACTCCCTTCTGAGCTTTGTTGTCAAGTTTGCTTCTTTTTGGCTCAGCTATATGATAATAGCATATGCTGCTAAAGATTCGAAAATGATCTACAACAGATTTGACACCATTCCAGCCTTCATATGGTGTCTTGTCCTCCAGTGCTTTGGTTGGAAGTCGGTTTAGCAAGTAAACAGAGGTATTGAATGCCTCTGCCCATAATTTATTTAGCATTTTCTTTTCAAGTAAGAGACATCTAGCCATCTCCATTACTGTTCTGTTTTTCCTCTCACACACACCATTTTGTTGTAGTGTGTATGGTGTAATGTACTGGTGCACAATTCCTTTGCTGTTGCAAAACTCAAGAAACTGATTTGAGGTATATTCAGTACCATTGTCAGATCTTAAACATTTAATTAGCATGTCACTTTGATTCTCAACTAAAGCTTTGAATGTTTGAAAGATTGTAAATACTTCACTCTTAAATTTGATGAAATACACCCAACACATCCTAGTATAATCATCAATAAAGAGAATGAAATACTTGTTACCACATAATGAGGCTATCTTCATAGGTCCACACATGTCAATGTGGATGAGCTGAAGCTTTTAGCTGGCTCTCCATGTTTGCCCTTTAAGAAATGGTGGCCTTGATTGCTTGCCAAGTTAACATATTTCACACAATTGAATCTCACCATTCAATGTGGGCAATGCTTTAACCATTTCCTTTTTGTTTCAGAATTGACAAGCCTTTTTGATTGAAATGGCTAAATCTTTTATGCCAAAGATTTGAAACATCCTAAGTAGCACTCACATATGCATGATTGGATACTTTATCCCAATCAACAATAAAGCTTCTGTTTTTCATCTTTACACAGAACACTTGTTCTCTAGAAAGATCAAAGATAGTGCATTTATGATCCTTAAACTGAAGAGAATAGTTTTTCTCCATCATTTGTTCAACACTCAACAAATTTTGACTGATTTCAGGTATGAATAACACATCAAGAATGATTTTAATACCTGAACTTGTTTGAACATTTACTGACCCTCTGCCTTTGACCTCTAGAAATTCTCCATTGCCAACCTTTACTTTGGATTTGTAAGATTCATCAAAGGTTTTGAACATTTCAACATCATTGTATAGATGGTGTGTGCATCCACTGTCGATAAGCCAAGTATCAACTGAATCATTTGTTGAGAAACAAGTGACAACAAAGAATTGCTCCTCCTGTGTATCAACTTCATCCGCAAGGTGAGCTTGTTGAGGTTTTGGGTTTGAATTTTTAAATTTGCTGACCTTTGTGATATGCCCTGATTGCTTGTGATTTCCACAAATTGCATCTGGCCTCCACTAGCAATAATTTTTTGAATGTGTGTTTCTTTTGTAGTGAGTGCAAGGAGGAAACTTCTTCTGTTTTAAACCTTCACTGGTACTGCCCCCTTTATTTTTGCCTTTACTTCTCATACTAAGCAACTTCTTTCCTTTTCCAGCTTGTTGTTTTTACACATAAAAGGCTCTTTTAGTCAATCTGTCTTGCCTGATTGTTCTTCGTTGCTCCTGTGCCTGAAGAGCACTCATTAATTCACCTAATGAGATTTTACTAAGGTCCTTTAATTCTTCCAAAGATGAGATTTTGGATTCAAACCTCTTATGAAGAGTCACAAGAACCTTCTCCACAATCCTACTATCAGGAAATTCTTCTCCAAGTAATCTGATGTCGTTGATAATTAGTAAAATTCTATCAGAATACTTGGAGATTGTTTCATCTTCTTGCATGTTTAGTGCCTCAAAATCTCTCTTCAAATTCAACACTTGCATTTGCCTTGTTCTATCACTGCCTTGGTATTTTTCTTTTAGCTTGTTCCAAGCCTCTTTGGCTGAATTGTATGCTATAATTCTATAGAAAATGCTTTCTGCCACATAATTCTAGATGATTGATTTTGCCTTAGATTTCTTTGCCTTTTCCTCACTACTGAACTTAATTTGAGCCACAATGAGATTTGTTGGTAAGGGAGCTACTGGTTTATCTTTAGAAACAATTTCTCAAAGGTCATAAGCTTCAAGAAAGGCTTGCATCTTCACTGACCAAATATGGTAGTTTTCGCCGATGAATATAATGGGGAAGTTTAAAAGTAGGTTATTGGATGCCATTTTTGAGATTTTGAAAAAAGGTGTTTTGGTCCTGTAAAATCTAAGAGAGCTCTGATACCACTGATAAGTATTGCATTGCTGTGTTTTGTGCAGGTGAAGGTACGCACAATCAAGAACAACAGTGCTGAGAATTGAAGAACACAAACTACACACAAGGTATTTGAAAACATGGTTTTTTCTCTTTTACTTCCTTAATTTTTCATTATAATTTATAACTTGTTCACGTGAAAGGAATTAGGAAAGTCAAGTGCAAGATGAAAAAATATTAATGTCACAATAGAATATTTATGAAATGTAGAATATATAAGGATAAAATAGTGATACAGACCACGAAGAGATTTGAGGAATTTAGCTTTAAAATAACTAGTACATTATTTTTTCATGAGTTTGAATTTGAACTCCATAACTCTCGTGTCTGTGAGCTTGAGTTGTTCTAGCTTAACTCAAATTAATGTTAGCTTGATTTGATTTGAAGTGATTTTAAAAATTTTAAAAAATATGATCTAGAATGGTATATTGAAAAAAACATGAAAGAAAAATTGTTATTAAACAATTTAGTCACAATTTCTTCTACTCTGTACAAATTAAGACAACATATTTAATAAGGTATTTATTATGAATTGAGATCCACTAAAGTATTAAAAAAATTTAATGTATTCAAATTATTAGATTTTTCAGGTACAACCTACTACATGAAATATTGAATTTGAAATAAAAAATTAGGGCTTATAAATTCTCATCTAATAATTTTATATTTTTATAGTTCTATGGTACTGTTAAGAAGAAAAAAAGTTAAAACCTGTATTATTTGGAAAATATGTAAATTGAATTCTCACACCGATTAATTATTAGGTTTTTGTAAAAGATAAAGGAAAACAACCAATTAATTATTTGTGTTAGTTTTCCATGGAAGATAAAAGAAAACAACTAATTAATTATTTATGCTCGGTTTTTGTAAAATACAAAGCATAAATGAGTTATTGAATTTTTTATAATTAATTTATTGACCTGGATTACAGCCCCTAGTCTTGTACAAGGCTCTGCCACTGAATATATCTATCTATCTATCTCTATACACTTACGTGAAAACTTAAAAGAGTAATGATTTTCTTGGTTTGAGAATTTCGGATAATTTAACTTGAGAGATTGTACTTGAATAAATAAAAGATTTAGTTTTATGTGCAAGTGAGATAAAATTATCGTAATCTTTTATTTTTTAATGCATTTCATTGGATTTTTCTCTCATATCCGTTTTTGTCTATGCCTTCTCTCTTAATTGCTTCTTTATTTTTAAGAAATGATGCGGTTTTCATGGATTGGATTGAATCTAGACTGGTAGGGGGGCGGGGGCATCTCTAAATTTGACGCCGTTATTGCTAGCCTCAATTTTGGACATGACACCATGATCGCTAGCTACTTCCCATGATGCTGAGAGCATCCACATTGTTTCTCTCTAATTAAGCTCTTTAGCTATAATAAATAGCAAATAAATGTTTTGCCCGCAGCATTGATGCTATCCGAAGAGCGCTGTACTCTGGCTTTGTGTACAGTACTCACTATAAATATATATATATATATATATATAGCGAGTACAGTAGCACTCTCTAGCTGTGGAGCTGCAGAGAGGGAAGGAAGAATTGATTCGCCGGTTTTGGCAACTCTCGCCTAGAATATTTCTCAGCTTCTGATGTAACATAATCCCTCGAACCACAAATTTCAAAGCAGTTGAACAGACCAAGAACCCAAAAAATGAATATAGGCTCACTATTACTGGCCATAAGGCCCATAACAATCCCTAAAACCACAAGCAAAGGTACACAATAAACCTCAGCAGATTCTTTCTTGCATGTTATCAAGAAGGCAAAAATAGCAGTAAAAAATGGTGTGGTGGCCCCAATAACTTGGTTAAAAGACATAGACGAGTACCTTAATGAAGTATATATGTCAAGAACTTGGTCATTGGTGGTGGCCCTGGTGGGTGACACGATGGTGCCATCCATTATTCATAGGTTGTTGCTGATTCTCCTTGTTGCCCATGTTTGTGCCTCCACCATCCTCCTAGGCTTTAAATGCAAAATGAGTTTTCACAAAAACTTCAATAACTCGGCTTGGTTGTTGGCACTGTATCCCAGACCCATCAACGAGAGCATCACTCTTGAATCTTCTCAAAAGTTACAACTGTGTTGTTGCTATTTCCAGCTAACTTTATAAAGAGATCAATTATTCTTCAACAGAGAAGAAGAAGAAAAAGAAGAGAGCATCGTTTTTCTTGAAGCAGATTGTGAATTAAAAATGGAGATTTATCTAGGAAGGCATAAACAAGGAGAGGAGAAACATACACTTGAATTTTCATCTTTTATATAATTTGAATAATAAAATATTCATGACTCCATATTTTATAGAGCGTGAATGTGCAAGGGTGACTTCTTCAATGACTTGAAAAATCCTAAAGGATATGTAGTTTGTAGCCATAAACGTTAAATATATGTCCACCAATTCACAGTGATCAACTGATCCTGCAAGAAAGAACAACTGTAAGAGTGAATTATCGAGAGAAAGAAATCAGAAGAGAACTTAAAATGGACCGTTTAGGTCTTTTTGCTCACCTTGGGCAGAAAACTCGAGCGGTAATGATACAATAAGCTGACAACACTGCGTAGCACATCACTTATCCCCCAGAAAAGGATCCAGAGATACGTCAAACACTGTCTAAATTGGAGTCTGGCTGTAACTGTGGCAATAATGGGGATTCTTTTGTTGATCAATATTTATGTTGCCCACCTCTTTTGCTGGGTCATCGAGATCGTGGAGCACGCCCCACAAAGGCACGAGGATCTGGCGAGCAAAGAACGGACCTCCAACCCCTTGCATGGGTAATAATTCGTAACAACCCTAATTTTCACATATCATTTATACTTCATTTCTTTATGATTAATCCATTTGTTAGTGAATTTCTTTTAAAAAAATTATACATTTGTAATAATAAAAATCTATTGAATTTGGACAGAGTTTTCTTTCCACCTTAATCACAAGTTATCGACTAAAATTTATTCTCGGTTTAACAATTATTAAACACAACTTAAACATTGTCCAATTACCTAGATATTCTCGTATCAATGAAATTAAAATAATCTTTAATCCTATATTCCAACACTTTGACTATTGTAATTTACTTATTATATAAATATATAAATAAATATGTAGATTATAAAAAAAAACATCATAAATTAATTACATTCATTCATAATTAATATGTCATAATAAAGAGCCATGAAAAAAAAAGATTTTTATTTCTTACATTCTAAGTAGACATTACAAAATATAGATTACATGATTATTAATAATTAATTTTAACAAAAAGATATCTTATATATCTTTTCTCAAGCTGCCAGTTACCTACAATTTAATTCAATATAAATATGATGAAGTTACTTAATAAACAAAACTAAACAAAAAAAACAATTTTAAATTTTACTTTCATTGTCATTGTCAATTATTTCTTTTACAGACCAATTAATCTTAATTAATCCAACACAAATTATAATTACCCTCGACTTGGAGTTATTAATCCATTTTTAGGCATCGCTCACCCATTTGGATAATTATTTTCATCCTTCATACCCAGGAGAAAATAAATCATTGGACAATTAAGTCTTTGTACTCATTTTTCAAGCACTATTTCCTCACTCATTAATTAGTTTCTTCACCCATTATCGAACATTAATTTCATTTATGAAAAACTATCTCTCTTGCTTATTATCATTTATGAAAAACTCTCTCTTGCTTATCATCGAGCAATAATTTTATTATCAGAAAGCTAGTTCATTCTCTCATTACCAAGCACTAATTCCATTACCAGGAAATTAGTTCCTTCGCTCATTACCAAACACTAGTTCCATTATTAAGAAACTAATTATTTTGCCCATTAACAAGCACTAGTCCCATTACTAGAAAACTAGTTTCTTCGCTCATTACCAAGCACTAGTCCCATTGAAAACTAATTCCTTCTTTTTAATTTATCTGTATGAATGAAAATTCTATATTGCTACTTGTTTTACTTTTAAAAACTTGATAAATAAAAGAATTAAGATGTTAAACATCTATCTAATGTCGAAGCTCTTACTGTGTTCCCTTGTTATTGCATAGTTGTTAAGACCAGTGTTTTTAAACCTACCCAGTGATTGACCCGAGTCACGGGTTTTGACCGGTCATCGGGGATAACCTTAAATTTTTTTTATAAATCAAAATGATGTTATTTTGGTTAAAAAATAAATAGTCAACAGGTTACAATTGGGTTTTAATTGGGTCTTGCCGAGTCAACCGGGTCAATCCTTCAAGTAAACCAGGTTAGCCGAGTATTGACTTATCTTATTTTTTTATAAACCTGTCCCAGTTCCAGCCTCGGGTAAGCCGAGTTTTAAAACTATGCTCAAGACCTTTTCTGTACTAACAAGTATATATCATTATATTTCATTTCACTCTTACCACATTAACAATTTAGTTTTTACATTAAAAAAAATTAAGCAAAAATAAAAGTTAGTCAAACCCAATCAATCTATTTTGATCATTTAAAACATAGTTTCTTATTATAATTATAACTAAAGTTATAAAAATTTAGTTTTGAACATGACTTGTTTCTTATGAAAGCTAATACTTCAAACTATATTTTTAATGAAAAAAGAAAGGCTAGTTTTTCATTAATACACCCAAACCACCTGTCATCATAATTTATTAAAATTATTCATTATAATTTTTAGATTTACCTTATCTCAGATTTTGATTCATATATGAAGTTTTAGGGTTCAAATTAAATAAGGTCAATCCCATTGAAAAGCTAACACCTCATACTATAATTTTTATGAAAAAACCTATCCCAAATATTATTATTTTCATGCCCTAATGACTTTAGGAGATGAGATTGTCCAGTTTTTCTTCCTATAGCTTTACGATAAACCGAAAATTCCTATTTAATTTCTCTCCTTTCAAAACAATCTTTACCATGTCATTTGCATTATAATATCATTAAATACAACTTTATAAAATTTATACCTGACTTTCATTTATTTAAAATAATCAAAACTATATATAAAAAAAACATGCTCATTGTAAGATTTCATATTAAATTTACATTCCACAATATTAGTATAGCAATATATATTTCCAATTCATCAAAACAAATTATCATAATCCACACTAACAATAGTAAAATAAGATAAAAATGTATATTTTCCATTAATTTTTCCTTTATATACAAAATCAACCAATCATAATGATTCTCATGTCTAAGTTCTACTGCCAATCTTAAGATTAAAGACATAATTGATTCAATTTATATTATATAATGTAACTAAGCTTACCTAAAATAATATTAAATATAAAATTATGAATTGATAAATTATAATTCATTTAAATAAATACATTTCCATCATGCATTAATTAGCACCATTTTGGCAAGCTATAAATGCCTATAGGATTACCATGCTTTTTTCATTAATTCTCACTAATTTAACACTCATTATAAATTACAATATTAATTTAGTCTTCAAATCCTAACGAGATTTTCAAAATGCCTTCTTATTTTTCATCATTACCACGACAACCCTTCTAATAAAATGTTTAAGGATGGTAATTTACAATCCCTTAGTTTTCTAATGTTTTTTTTCCTAAAAATTCTCTTTAATTTTTTTGTTTTTCTTTCTTTTCTTTTCCCTTTACTTCTGGCTGGCCATTAAAGTGGGTGAGAGAAAAATTTTTATAGCCAATTCTTTGAATTATTACATATTAACCCCATATTTTCATTTAATTCTTATTTTATCCCCATAAATTCCTAATTGATTTCTGCTCTTAACATTTCATTTCAATTTTACCTTTGACATTGATTTTTAATTCTCTTCGTTTTAATTTAACTCATTTTGTTTCTAAATTATTTTTAATATTTCATGAAGAATTTAGTTTGTACTTCAGATAATTACTCCAGTGATAACATCTTCTTATATGAATCCATATTTCAAACAGATAAAACTTGTCTTAATCAACATATATTACGGGGAGAGAAAAAATTTTTGTCGAGGAATGAATACTTATTATTATGCATCAACTAGGACATAGACTAGGAAATGGTTTTTACTATAATAATCATAGTTTTTACTATAGCAGTGACAAATCTTTAATTTTTATTTTTCTATAGAAAAAAGATTTCTCTTATATTTTTTTATAATTGATATATTTATTATTTTACACTTGACCTATTTATCATCATTTTTTTTCTTATCTTTATTTTTTGTAATATTGTTTTAGTTTTTCCTTTTCTTTCTTTACACTTTTCTTTTGAAAAAAAATATTTTTTATTCTTTACTCCTGGAATATTTATCACTCTACACTTGACTTATTTATACTATTATTTTTATTTTTATCTTTTTTATTTTGTAATTTTTCTTTGCAGTTTTTCTTTTGAAAAAAATATTATACAAAGACTGAGAAAATGGTGTTTCACTAAAGTAATGAGATATATTTTTATTTTTCTACTACATTAAAAATTAGTTTGAGACATTACAAGTTTTTATTAACATATATAATCTTTATTTTATTTTATTACATGTAAGCATTAATTTTTTTATTCACAATTATATATTTTTTTATAACAAAAAAACATGTTAATAAAACCTATATATTAATTCTTTTATATTATTTTTTTTCATCATGTAGTGAGGCAAGTAGAATAGACGCGTCAACATTTTTATTTTTGTATTTATTGGCACAAATAATTTTTAATATATTTAATTAAATGCATGTATATAGTTTTTAATTTATGATTAGGATTTTTTGTGTGTTAAAAACACATTTGGAAAACAAGAGTATTTATTTATTTTTTCCACCAAAAACAATTAATAACTAGTATATATACTAAAAGAAAATCCATTTTCACTTTATAAATGACATGATTGAAAACTTTTCTAATTTTTTTAATGTAGTGGTGATAAATCTATAATTTGTTTTCTAGATTTGTTTTTCCTTTATTTTTTATACTTGGCATATTTAACATTTTATACTTGGCTTATTTTTTATACTTTATATTTGGAATATTTATTACTCTATACTTGTCCTATCTATACCATTTTTTATTCTTACTTTTATTGTTTTTTGTAATTTTTCTCTTTTTTTATTTACGCTTTTTTTTGAAAATTTATTACACATAACTAGAAGTGAAAGGTGTTCCATTGTAACTATCTTACATGTCTTTATTAATATATATGATCTTCAATTTATTTTATCATATATAAACATTAAATTTTTTATTTATAATTATATTTTTTATTTAATGTCAAAAAACATGTTAATAATACCTACACATTCATTCTTTTATTTAAAAAAATTATCCAACCTGCTGCATGGAGATTCAAATAGAAGCATTGACTCTTTTTTTCAATTCGCTGGCACATGTTGGCACAGAAGGTTTTTTATTTAATTAAATACATATATGGACATTTTGATTTGTAATTAGGATTTTTTTTTTGTGAAAATATACATTAAAAAATCCAGCATATTATTTATTTAAAAAAAATTATCAAGGAAAACTTTGTTCCCACTAACCTCTGTGCCCCAGCGAGCATCGTGCTCGTAGCCACAAGTTGCCTGAACAAAGTTTGAAAGATTTGCATCAAGGAGCTTGGTCTAGCGGTGAAAGGAACTTGTTTCCTTCTATTACACCTTGGTTCGAGCTCTGGTGTGCATGTCTGTCATCCCCGCGATACCTTACATGCCTACTGGGTTTGCAGGGTATTCAGTGGGCCATGAGGATTAGTCGTGGTGTGCGTAAGCTGGCTCGAACACCCCATGTAAATTTTAAAAAAAAAAAGTTTGGAAGATTTTTAGGACCAATATTTTCCTTTCCTTGTAATGCATGGGCAGCTGATTTGATAAAGTCTGAATTGCAAATATTTGTAGCTGCTCCTTGTATGATAAGTCACCTAGTTCATAAAAGAAGAAGAAAGGGTGTGATCGATCGATGATAGCTAACAGAGAAGAGAAGGGATTACCGTATAACATGGATTGCCATGAACTGGAGTGAGACGTTTTGCTTGATTTCCTGTGTCATCGGGACATGAGCCATAAATGACTTTTCTTCTGTGGAGAACATCTTGTTCCTCCGTAAAAAGGTCCTTGACAAAGTTTAACATATTACTGTAAGTCAAGACAAGGGCTAAGTAAGAGATAACATTGGTCAGAGAATTGCGGTTCCTACATTGTATTGTATGCAGATAACTCCTCTTCACTTGAAATAACCAATATTTTTATTTATTATAGGATAGACATGATAAGAAAATTCATTTAAAAAGATGCTGAGTCAAATTATCAAAAACTTGCAATCCTTCCACACCATCGACTAATAAGTTCCACATTTCCTCCACACATAAATCGATGCATCATGCGGGTAAATATTAGGCTTGACCCATTGATCATGCACGCTTGGCCAAGAGCGCAAAGCACAATGCTAAAAAAGCTGACTTGAATATTGTGGATAGAGGAATCCCATATTTTCCTTTTGCAAACAGGCCTTTCAGAAATGGCCAGAAGCATAAGACCACCATTATGCTACACAATATCTCTCCCAGCCCTGAGCCATCGTTAACTGATAGTTGCATGCCTGGGAATCCCATGATCAATGCCGTGAGTTGCAGCAGTAGAACAGTTGTCCCAGGCACAAAAATCAGCGAATTGTCGAAGGTGAACCTGCCTTCATCGCCATCATTACTTGAAGATTGGTCTTTTGGTGTAACTTCAAAAACTGCATCTGATATTCTTAAAACCTTCAAGATTACACTTATAAATCCAAATAACCATGCATTCATTGCATTTATTCTTGCCATCCTTTGGTTATTCCACCATGCACGGATTGACAATCCAGTTTCAAGGTACTCTATTAGAGTGTAGATGACGTAACTCAGAAAAAGATGTTATGTGTGTGGACACAAATGGACGGTGGCAGCCATGTTTGGTGGCAGCCATGGTTGGTGGCAGCCATGGTTGAAGTCATAGTCAAATGGTAGGTGCCTAACTTGCCCACCATTGTTGAACAATCATCTCCCTCATCAGCTATAAATAGATGTGCATTGATAGCTGAGATAGAGCACGAGATAGAGAGAAATACAGAGAGAGAGCTAAGGGTGAGAGTTGAGTTGAGTAGAGAAGTTTTCTCCTCCTCCTTATTTTTGTTGTTTGTATTGTTTTTTGAGCTTGATTAATACAAACTAGTAGCTCCGTGGAGTAGGCAAGTTGCCGAACCACGTAAATTTGTGTGTGTTTGAATGTTTGGATCTCCTAACAACTGGTATCAGAGCTTGTTCTTGAAAAAGAGAGTGTTTGATCCAAACTCAAAAATCAAAGTTATCAAAACGTGTTTTTGAAGATACCACCGTGAAGAGGACGACGAGAGGAATCCACTGGTGAAAACCCGACGAAAATCCGACGTCCTGCATGCCCGCACGCGCCACCACCAGTACTGTCCACGCGTACAAACGCGCCGAACGCGCGTCACGCGTCTTCCTCACCGTTTCCTGCAACTCGACTCTGCCACATCATCAGACACGTCAGCCAATCGACACAGTCATCAGCCACGTCACCTGCCACATCAGCCGTTTGACACGGTCGACAGCCACGTCATCACTGACACGTAACCTGCCACATCACCACTGCCACGTCAGACGAAAATCTCCTTGGATCTGCCACGTTAGATTTGGTGGACCCCACACTGCCTACGTGTCTGACACGTCAGCCTGTCACGTCATCATAACTGGGTTTTAATCCGGTGTGGCGCAGCGACTATTCCGCCTGCCACGTGGCTTCATCTGCAGCGTCCAGTTATCCCAAACTTTGATTGCTTAAATCG
>SRLM01000403.1:495851-534538 GCA_015708895.1 Populus ilicifolia | reverse complement strand
GTGGCAGCCATGGTTGAAGTCATGGTCAAATGGTAGGTGCCTAACTTGCCCACCATTGTTGAACAATCATCTCCCTCATCAGCTATAAATAGATGTGCATTGATAGCTGAGATAGAGCACGAGATAGAGAGAAACACAGAGAGAGAGCTAAGGGTGAGAGTTGAGTTGAGTAGAGAAGTTTTCTCCTCCTCCTTATTTTTGTTGTTTGTATTGTTTTTTGAGCTTGATTAATACAAACTAGTAGCTCCGTGGAGTAGGCAAGTTGCCGAACCACGTAAATTTGTGTGTGTTTGAATGTTTGGATCTCCTAACAAAAGGGCCATGTAAATATATATGGCTGGCTCATGCACCTGCATTCACCAGGAGTAATGCTAAATTGACATGTATATGAACTAAACACTAAAGTGGGAAAAGGGAACAAAGAATGAGGAAAGCCATCTTTCTCCATATGTAAAACTTAAAAAGAACGATGATTTTAGACGTAGTCATTGCCAGCCTCATTTTTTTACATGAAATTGTGTAATTATAGGGTGTTTTTTTTAAGTATTTTTTTTTTTGAAAATACATTTAAATAATATTTAAAATGTAAAATAATCTAAAAAAATTAAAAAAATTGAATTTAAAGATACAAAAATAAAATAAAAAGCAACATTATCAAACAGTCAGCTACTTATAATAAGACCCTATATTTTTTTTACTTTTTTAAAATATTTTAAAAAATTCGATTTTTTTTATTTTTTTATATTTTTAAATTATTTTAATATACTAATATTAAAAATAATTTTTAAAAATAAAAATATTATCACCATCCATTTTTTTTTCATGTGGTTAAGGATTTGTTTAGTATTATGATAATTATTATTTTTTAAAATTTATTTTATTTAAAAGTATATTAAAAATATTTTTAATTTTTTTTTAAAAATATATATTAAAATAAAATAATTAAAAATTAATTTTTTAAAAATATTTTTTTAAAATCATTTTTACAGGACAAACGATTACAAGCGATCGTACATTAGCTGTAAAAGATAGCGGTGACTACTTTAATGACTTGAAAAGCCCTTGTTGCCCGGTGCGTTGAATATATGTCCATCAATTAACAGGTGTCAACCAAGCGTGCAAGAAAGAACAGCGGTAAAGTGATCATTTAGGTGTTTTGTGCTCACCTTGGGCAGGAAACTCGAGTCGGTGATGGTACAATAAGCTGGCAACACCGCGTAGCAAAGCTCAGGAATAGAGCGTAACCCCCAAGTAAGGAACGAGAGATACGCCAAACACTGTCTAAACTGGAGTCTGGCAGTAACTGTGGCAACAATGGGGCTTCTTCTGCTGATCAATATTTCAAGCAAACCTGTTGCCCACCTCTTTTGCTGGGTCATCGAGATCGGTCCGCCCGGAGGGGCACACCCCAGAAAGGCACGAGGATCCGGCGTGCAAAAAAGGGACCTCCAGCCCCTAGCTTGGATCATTAATCCAGTGAGGATGTCTTCTGTTGCGGATCCATATTGCCAACCCACCTGAGATAAAACTCGCCACCAATACTAGTCAATCATTATAAATTATGGGGAGGGGAAAAAAGCTTTTCTAAGCATGAAAAATGATACATGTTTAGCAATTAAACCCTTCGATTTTTGTTCCCACTAACCTCTGTGCCCCAGCTAGTACCGTACTCGTAGCCACAACCAGCAACCTGGTGTGCTGCCTCATCTAAGGTTGGAAGATTTTTAGGACTAATATTTTCCTTCCCTTGTAGTGCATGAGCAGCTGATCTGATAAACTCCTTTGAATCGCCAAATATCCTTAGCTGCTCCTTGTATGATAAACCACCTTGTTCATAAAAGAAGAAGAAAGGGTGTGATCGATCGATAATAGTTGCAAGAGAAGAGAAGGAATAATTGCTATATAACAAGTACGAGTTGGTATGACTGCACGCTGCATGATTATAAAATAAAAATAAGTGATAATGTTATAGTTACGAAGTAATGCTAGATAAATAATTAAAATTAAAAATAAGATGAAACTAATATTTTATAATAAAAAAATTATGTAAGTGATTAAAAATTTAAAGAATAAATAAAATATTTTGTAATAATTTATACTGTTTTACTAAAAATATACAGTGTTTTCCTTACAAGATTTAATTTTTCTATTAAAATGTAAAAAAAAATGTTACAGTTAAATTCTTTACCAATTTAATATTACAAAAACCATCAAAAATAATTTTGAATGGAAAAATAAACGCATGAGAAAAAATATTATAGTAATTAATAATATTTTGTGAGGAAAACTAATAAAATAAAAAATTATTTAGAAAAATATTATAGCAATTCACAATGTTTTGTGAGAAAAACTATAACGCTTTCTTCGTATGATTTAGTTTTATTCTAATTATAATTTTTAATCAACTTTATATTAAAAAAATCAACAAAAATAATTTAAAAAAATCATAAAAAATTATATGGAAAAACATTACAATAATTCACAGTATTTTAAAGTAAAAAATTATAAAATGACGGAGATAAAATCATAAGAAACTATATCAATCCACAATGACTAAACTTTTCCTCACATATTCACATGACAAAGATAATTTAAAAAAAAATTAAGAGAAAAAACATGTGGAGAGATATCGTAAAAATCTACAATGTTTTGTAAGAAAAGTTATAGTGCTCTCCCTATATAATTAAACTTTATTACAAAGTTAAATTCTAACCAATTCAATATAAAAAAATCAATGAAGATTATTTTAGAAAAAATATATTATAAAAAAAGAAAACACAAAAGAAATTAAAAAAACCATATAAGAAAAAATTGTATCGATCCATAGTGATTTGCAAGAAAAAACTTGTATTTTACTTGTAATTATAATTCTTAATTAGCTTAATATTTAAAAAATAAAATTGACCAATATAATTTTAGAAAAAAAACATAGCAAAACAGAAAAAATCATGTGAAAAAAAAAACATTATAGCAATCTATAGTAATTTGTGAGGAAAGTTAAAGTACTTTCCTCATATATTGTAACTGTAATTTTTAATCAGCTCAATAATAAAAAATAAAATAAAAAATAATTTTAAAAAAATCATAAAAAACAAAAACAATATCACACAAAGAAACGTTATATAGAAAACATCACAATAATCCACAGTATTTAAAAAAAATTATAATTTTTTTAACTAGCTTAATATTTAAAAAGTAAAGTAAAAAAAAAATTTGAAAAAAAAAATAAATGAAAAAAGAAGAAAGTTGGAAAAAAAGGGGAAAAATGAAAAAGTGTAAAAAGAAGGAATGAAAAAAAATTGAAAAAAAAAAAGATGAATGCATTGTCGACAATGCATTTGGATGTGGAGAAATTTTTTTAAAACACATATTATAAAAAAGTATAAGAAAAACTAGAAAAAAGCATGTGAAGAAAAATTGTATCAATCCATAAATTTTTGTGAGAAAAAACTAGTATTTACTTGTAATTATAATTTTTAACTAACTTAATATTTAAAAAATAAAATTGACTAAGATAATTTTAGAAAAAAACATAACAAAATAGAAAAAATTATGCAGGAAAAAACATTATAGCAATCTCTAGTAATTATAAGAAAAGTTACATCATTTTTCTCATATATTGTAATTGTAATTTTTAATTAATTTCATATTAAAAAAATAAAATTAAAAAAATAATTTTAAAAAAAATTAAAAAAAAAACAACAAAAAAATTATGCAGAGAAATACTATATAAAAAAATACTGTTGCAATTCATAGCATTTTAAAGAAGAAAAATTATAAAGTAAAATGTTTAAATAGCTCAATATTTAAAAAAAATTAAAAAAAAAAGACAAAAAAAAAGAAAGTGGAAAAAGAAAAAAAAAGAAACAATAAAAAAAATACATCATAAATTACTATTATAATTCACAAGATATAAAAACAGTAGTTTCCCGCATGGATGTATGTGTGCATAATTACCATGAACTGGAGTGAGACGTTGCGCTTGATTTCCGATGTCATCGGGACATGAACCATAAATGACTTTTCTTCTGTGAAAACATCCTGTTCCTTCATAAAAAGGTCCTTGAATCCCAGCTACTCCATTCCCCATGTACTAACCAGTTCAAACATTCAAAGCCAATTAATAACCAATATATATTAGCATCGTTGAGAGAGAGTTTTTGCAACTTTTTATGTATAGATAGGATTTTGGACGCCCTTACTTTGTGTTCAACCACGAATTAGTTCCCAAATGGATCATCCTTGAGTCCATCATAGAAACTTTGAGGACACTGAACAAACCCGCTTTCCCTTTCATCATTGGAACCGAGTAACAGACACATTGCATGCAGAAAAATCTGTGGATTGTTGACAAACATGTCGCAGTCCACGTTCAACATGAATGGAGCATTTGTTATCAATCCAGAGACTCTGGTCTGTTCATCATGAAAAAACAAACAAACAAATAAATAAATCCTGACCATAACAGCGCGTTAATTAACAATTATAGGCTGGGATATAAGTTCAAGATATGGACTGCCAATACGGGGAATACAAGATATGGACTGCCAATACGGGGAATACGACCGGTGATATACTGATATTTGCTCATAGAAGACCAAACACACTAACACAATATTTAACGTGGTTCGGCAAAACTGCCTGCATCTACGGGAGAAGTCATTGCATCATATAAGGAGAGTACAAAACTTACAACAATAGAGGAGGAGGAATTATTTACTCATTTAACAACTCTTAACCTCACTCTTTTCTCTCTTTGCAGTGCTGCAATGGCAACTACTGCTTGCTGTCATTGGCAGCACACTATCTCCTACATTTCTCACAGTTTTGGCTCTTCTTCCTCTCTCATTTTGCTCTCTCACATATGCCTCTATTTATAGGCATTCATGGAGGCTCTTCTTGGTTTGTTGTCAACATTGTGGCTACCAACTCTAGCTCATTCAACAATGGTGGCTACCAATAGTCAATGGTTAATGGTTAATGGTTGGTGCCTTATATGAAATGGCAGCCAACCTAACAATCAACCCCTTTGCCATTCATGTGGAGCAACTGTCCTCTTTCTTCTTCAACACAAGCTTGCATCTTGCAGCACTTCTAAGCTTTTCATTTTGAGAGCGTTTGTGGCCAAGTTTACAGGTACTTGCCAAACCTTTCAATCATCAGAGTAACCAAAGCACACCTTTTCTCACACAAAAAGATCACTACAACCAGATGGTCTGCCACATCACATCTGAATAGTGTTAACGCTTGTCTCTAGAACAACATTTCCCTTCGAGCGTATCAACTATGCTCGGTCCGGAATGATTCATCAAGCCTCACATCAAGACTTATAACACCCCCTCAAACGAATATTTCAAGTGCGACAGTCATTATTTGAGTATCTCAATATGATCACAAGCTCACCACTCTTTCAAGAGTTTACTCATCCAAGAGTTGCGTCTGCCCTCTGTTCCACCTTAGGAACCACACCTTACTTCTCCATGAGTCTCCCACTCTTAGTCTCAAGAGTCCAGGTAGCTTTCCACCTTTAACCATGGGGGCAGGCCATAAAAGGTTGATCCATATCTATTTTCATACTCTGAGTATTACAATGTCATTACCGAGCTCACCACCTTGACAAGAGTCAACTTGTTCCCGGAACCTGCGCATGTCATCTGCTCCTTCATAGCAGCCGCGTCTTAATGCTCCATAAGTCATCCACTTATTGTCCAAGGCAAATGTCTTCTAGCTCATTGATCTTTAGCATGGGGGCAATATCCATGAAAGTCAATCTTGCATTTGTCTCCATACTCATCATAGCCATTTCATTAGCTATCCATCTGTCCACTCTTACCTAGCCATCACATTGGCTTTGGAGCGTTCTGAACTGGGCTCTTTCCACGGCCCTTACACCTTCTCCTGAGGTGTCTCCGCTCATCGTCATGCCACGGTCTAATCATGGGCTCATCTTATAGCCCTCACACCTTCTCTTTAAGGTGTCTTCGCCTTTCATAGGTGGTCGCATCCTTCTTTAGCTGAGATGCTTCAAAGTGGCTTCATAAATTCTCTACCACTATGTGGACTATGGGAAAGATCATTGCCACTAATTACATAGAAAGAGAAAGTTGCGGTATACACCTCACAATCCTTCATCTCAATTTCTATGTTTGGAGCTTTTACGTCTTTCTGCTTAACAGCTCCACCCACACCAACTCCCTTTGGTGTCTTCGCCTTTCATCATAGGCGGTCGCCTTTTATCACAGGCGTTTGCACCCCCTCAATTAGGTGCATCTGCAACAGCTCATCCTTCCATCTTTGCATGCATTGAAAGTTCCTTGCTTGTTGTCTTTATCAAGAGCACAAGAGACTTCTTGTTGTACAACTTCTCATAGTCTCTACTCTTAGCTTCATCTGGGAACTTTTTTTCTTCTTGCACTTATTGTCTCATTATAGTACCTCGTTGGATCCTCCGGGTACTCCTACACAATCTTCATATGTCCTCGTGCATTTTCTGTTCTCCAGATTTCTCCCTATTCCTTGCTTATGTTTGATAGCAGCTTATCATGTCACAACATCTATCCAAGTCAAAATAGGGTGTCAATCTTCATCTTCTTAATGTATTTCTCTACCATTATCAGGGTCTTCATCAATTCTCCCTCGATAAATTACAATCACCGAATCTAACTTCCTTGAAGAAATCACCACCCCATCAGATCCTTGATCATACGAAACCCATCTGTTCCTTTGTGTCATCATCCTGCTAGTCTTCAACAGTTTCATAACAAACTATCATATATACGAAAATAGTACCATATGGATAATTCTTCCAATAAGCAAGTTCCCAGGAAAGATTGGAGGGGTCACACCGGTCCCGTTTAAAACCCAATCTCCTAGACAAAACTTCTTAGGCCATATCTATCCATCGTACTGTCTTTCCATATATACAACCATTTGCTAGCTTTGTCGCGGCTTTTCTTTACAGGTGATCTGGGGTATCCTTGTTTTATACCTGATTTCTCAACATCTGGCGAGACTACCAGTGTCAGATTCGTCAAGATTGGTCTTCATCAAATTTCACTCTCCATCTCGAAATTGTCTACATGATCAGGTGTCCAAAGTGTCCCAATTTTGCCTTTCCTCAAGACAATTAAAATTCCCCACATAACAATTCAACACATGTAATTGGGCAAACATGTGTGATTTCTTCTTCTTCATCTCCATCGACCACCATAATGACCATCAGATGCTTCCTGATCAAGCAATCTCTCTTTAATAATTCACTACCATCATTTTTTATCTCAATCTCAGTGATCGGACCGTACCATTGCATCCGGAACGATCAAATTAACTGGAAACAAGTCTGAAATCGTTCAAATCGCTGAGATCTCATCAAAACAATTTTCACCTGATTAGTGGTCCAGATTCAATCTCAGATCCGGTTGCACATAGACTCCGCCACACAGAATCCTGTCCCTTTGCTCGCGGCTCGGCTCGGCTCTAACTCAGCTCGGCTCAGCTCACTCTCGGCTCGCGTCTAGTGACATGGCAGTGGGTCCCACTTTGCTGACGTGTCTGCTGACTGGTGCTGACATGGCATGCCACCTGTGCATGCTGACAAAACTATGACATCATAATGACGTCATCCTCATTCGAATCTCGTATGTGGGTTAAATCATCTGGTATTCGAGTCGGGTCAGCCCATCCGGGCGAAGAAGACGCGTGTGACACGTGGCGCGCATCTGCGCGCGTGGGCAGTCACCCCGCGTGCGGAGGATTCCGACCTCAGATTTCGACGCTATTTTCACCAGTGGCTTCGTCTCTTCCTCCTCTATACATTGGTATAGTCAAAACATAATTTTAACAACTTTTATTTTTGAGCAAAATCAAACACCACGTTAAACCGTGTGCTCTGATACCAATTGTTGGGGAATACGACCGGTGATATACTAATATTTGCTCATAGGTGGTCAAGCACACTAACATAATATTTAACATGGTTCGGCAAAACCGCCTACATCCACGGGAGAAGCCATTGCATTATGTAGGGAGAGTACAAAACTTACAACAATAGAGGAGGAGGAATTATTCACTCATTTAACAACTCTCAACCTCACTCTTTTCTCTCTTTGCAGTGTTGCAATGGCAGCTACTGCTTGCTGCCATTGGTAGCACATTATCTCCTACATTTCTCACATCTTTGGTTCTTCTTCCTCTCTCATTTTGCTCTCTCACATATGTCTTTATTTATAGGCATTCATGAAGGCTCTTCTTGGTTTGTTGTCAACATTGGTGGCTACCAACTCTAGCTCATTCAACAATGGTGGCTATCAATAGTCAATGGTTAATGGTTAATGGTTGGTGCCCTACATGAAATGGCAACCAACCTAACAGTACACTGAATGCAAGAAGTGTGATTTTGAAAAGAAAAAAAAACTTACTAAGACGTTCATGGCACCTGCTTTATAGCGATGTGGATGCTCTGGCCTCTTCTCTCTTGATACGTAAATTATATGCGGCAACGCTTCTGAAAGTCCAGCATCATTCTGGTCCCTTATAACCTACAAGAAATTTGTCTCAAATTAGCAGGGATTGCACGTTCAAGATCTGAGAAACTTAATTAAAAAAAAAGCAAAAATTACCATGCAAAAGAGCATCATATATATATAAAGAAAGCACCTACAAACAAAATAATAATAGCAGTAGTGATAACCATGATGAATCAACAACATATGCCTTGTAATGCGTGAACCTTGATAATAGTCGGATGATTTTTGCGCTCCATATTCGAGAAGACAGCAAAATCACCAATTAGATCCCACTCCATGGATTTTTCAACTGCATCTTTGATTTTGGAGGCAAGCTCCTCACACCCATCCTACCAAGCATGAAAACAAAACATTTTCGTACCATTTGTAGTTAGTCCAACCACTTAAATTTTGTTCTCTTATCCTATCTATCTATCTATCTATCTATCTATATATCTATCTATCTATATATATATATATATATATATATATATTACACCCTCAAGAATTTCTAAATGGCATTCCTAGGTGCAATGCATATTAATATTAAGCTATATACAGAAATTAATTATATTAATTTTGATATAATTATTGTATTTTTTTTTATAAACACGACATTTTTATTCCCTAAAACATTCATGTCATCTCTACTTCAGTACATTTTTTAATTTGTAAATAAAACTTGACTTTGTTTGTAGTTATTTTTTAAATAATTTTTTTTATTAAAATATATATTTATGATATTTTTTATTTTTAAAATTTTATTTTTAATATTGGTATATTAAAATAATTTAAAAATATTAAAAATATATTAATTTAAAATAAATAAATAAATAAAATTTAATTTAATTTTTTTTAAACGTTTCAGATATGATAAAGTTATGCTCGGTGGTGGTGGGTACTCTAGCAAAGAGAGAAACAAATACTGAGAGATAAGATTAATTAATTCCCAAGTCCAAAACTACCTTCATCTTGTTGTATTCTTGCTGGAATTCCAAGGAATTACAACTGCCGGTTAAAATGAGCTCACTAGAAAAGTATCTGAATGGAGCTCTAGTTTGAATGTTATACTTCTTGCAAAATGGAACCCAAATCTTAGCAAACCTGGATGCTTCAACAAGAGAATAGTAGGTTATAGGGGAGCAACCATCATCCGATACATAGCAAGCTAGTTTATCTGCTGGATAGTCAACTGCCAATAAGGATATGACTGTGTTTACAGTGAGTATTGACGGTTCTAGCACCGGGTCTGCGCTTGTCACAAACATATCCACAGGAGGAAGATCTTGTGCACTAGTAAATTTTCAAAGAGAAACAAAATGACAGCAATATAGTTCAGAACCCAAGGTTTCATATTATATGCGTGTGCTTGAAAGAAAGGAGTAATTAGCATGGCATGTTACTATGAAAAAGAGGGTTGCTTCTGTGAAAGTCGTTCTGGGTATGTTTTGTATTCCACTGGATTCCATTTGCTACTGACAGTGACAACCCAGATGAAGGTAAAGCATGACTCGCATAGGAGAGCGAGAACCCAAGCAAATCCATGGTTGCTGAGATAGAGAAGACGATAAACGAGGAGAGATACGAGAAGGAAGAAGATGGTAATGTCGAAGGCTCTGTGTATAGGGTATTTAAGAACAACTTTCTGGAATAAATTTGGCGGAGAGATTGCTTTGGCCATTGAAGATGGAACTGGAGTTGGGATGATGGACTTGTTACGCTGTGGCACGATGAACGCAGTTGCAAGTATATAGTGCGTGTCTGGCAATTCTGACCATATGATATCCGTGTGGCATAGAATTGTTCACTTGTTTTTTTTTTATTAACATGGGGTGTCCGGGCCAGCTTTCGCGCACCACGACTAATCCCACGGGCCCTGAAGTTAACGACCATGTAAGCCTCTAGTGGCCATCATATGAGCAACCAAGGACTCGAACCTGAAACTACAGAGGGAGCAAACCCCTTGATCTCAAGTCCTTACCACTTGGCCACCACCTAGATGATTGAATTGTTCACTTGTTGATTTGGGATAAACTTGGATAGACTACAGTGCTATATTGCAGAACTGATTTTTAATATAAAAAAATATTTAGCAGTTCCCATGTTTTTTAAAAAATAAGAACATTTTGCTATTTAAATCACTTGATTAATTTAATAATATAATTAAATAAAATATCAATGATAAATAAAATGAATAAAAAAATTGATAATAATTCACCATAAAAAACAACCTATAAGTATCATACTTGGAAGGGAGAAATAAAAAACTTGTCGAAGACTTGCATCAAGAAGGTTTTAACGCTATCATAAAAAACTGTATGATGACAATGAAAAATGCAACTTGTCAAAGGAATTACTAGAATGCAAATAAAATAAAATATTATAAATAAAATATTTTATATTTATATTTAATTAATTAATTTAACTTGATTTAGAAATAAAATTTCTTTTAAAAAAGCTAAATTTAACAAAGAATAATAAATAAAAAGTCATGAGATAAATTGAATTATTTTCAAATTCAATGAAAAACTTTTAAAGAAAATAAAAAATTCTAATCTTCAATTGAAGAAGAAAAAAATATAAGTAAAAAAAAAAACAAGCAAATCTAGTTAATCTCTTAAATCTTAGTTCAATTCATGAAATCTTATATTTAGACTCAATTAAGAAACTTGATGTTATATTAATTTAATATTGAATGATAAAATAAAAAAATTAATTTTAAATTTTTTTTAATATATATAACAAAGTAATGATTAAATCTGACAGGAAAATAAAAACTAAAAGATGATGAAATCATAAAAAAATATTTTTAAAAATTATCTCAAATAAAAAAATAATAATTAAAAGAATTACAAAAAAATAACAAAAAATTTAAAAAAAATCTAATTTTATAAATTATTTCAAATAAAATAAATAATAATAACTCTTTTTAAAACATTCCTTTTAGAAGCTATGTTATTACCTGTGTAGTTAAATTTCAAAGGCATATGAGGTTAGAAAAGCCCATGAAATATTTGCTATATTATTAAAATTGATTTAAACTTCTAATTTAATATAACTCTTCTTATTTAGAAAAGCCTAAGCTGTTTTTGGCAGTACTTAATTAGTCTAAAAGAGCTGTAATATAGAATTTTGATTGGGAAAAAATTGAATAATAAAATGTTGAATTGGGATTTTTGGTGTGATTATCTTATTTGATAAAATAATATGTTATTTTATTTAAAATGAAATAAGCAACCTTCTGTTTTTAAAAACAAATCACCTTTTGAAGTAAAGGTTAATATATCTTCAAGATTATCTATAAAAATTTAAGTGATTTTTAAGATTCTTATAAGATTTTTTTTTTTTACATTTTGAATTACTTTACTCTAAAGCAAAATAATACAGGTGAGGACAATAGACTTATAGCTTCGTTTCTTAAAAAATCATTTAGTTAATTAAATTGTGTCGGTTGTCTACATTAGACCATACACAAAAAAGGAGTTATATAAATGCCTTTTAAACCTTCATATTATAAATGCTATTTGTACTATGATAGTGTGTGTTTTTAAATATATATTTTTTAAATTATTATAATAATATTATTTTATTTTTAAATTAAAAACTATTTAAAAAAAAGACTATTTAGAATTTTAGCATTATCTTCATCACTTACTATTAAAAAAAGAAAAAGAAAAAGGAAAAGGAAAGAAAAGAAAAGAAACCATTCTGCCATGATTAACTGGGAAAAAAAAAATCTTTAAAAGGAGAAAATCTCTGCTATATTCATTATCATGTCCCGTGGCTCCTGCCCACATTGCAACTGACTCCATGGCTCTCCATTTGAAAAAAAAAAAGAAAGAAAAGAAAAGAAAAAAAAAAGAAAAAGAAGCAGGAATGATTTTCCTTACTTTTAGCAAACCGACACCGTCTTTAACACAGAAAAAGGGTCAGATTCATTAAAAAAAAAAAAAAAAAACCCAGCGGAGCGGAGAGTGATGATAAGAGGAGAGAATAATAATAAAGACTATGTTACTGTTCGCAGGCAGAGTGATCCCAGACTCATCATCATCAGTTTCCAGAATCTTCGCCGTCGCCAGTAGAAATCCCTTCTCCATCTCCGTTTCACGCTTTCAAGCTCGTGCAATGGCCGGCACTGCATCTCAACCTTTCAAGAAAATCCAAATCCAGAGAGACGATACTGTCAGTTAGTCAGTCTTTGTTTTTTTTTTAAAAAAGAAAAAAATTTAGATTTTGGCTGTCAATCTGTTATTTCAGTACATAATGGTTGGTATTTATTGTTTGATTGGGTGATCAGACATTTGATGCATATGTTGTCGGGAAAGAAGATGCTCCTGGTATTGTTGTACTTCAAGAGTGGTGGGGTGTCGATTTCGAGATCAAGAACCATGCTGTCAAAATCTCCCAACTTGGCCCTGGATTCAAGGCCCTTATTCCAGAGTATGTACCCATAGATAAATCGCTCTATCTCTCCCTCTCTCTCGCTTTACAAATGCTAGTTGAATTCAAGGGATATATCATTTGTTCAGTTTGTATCGAGGAAAGGTCGGATTGGACGTTGCTGAAGCTCAGCATTTGATGGATGGTCTTGATTGGCAAGGTGCTGTCAAGGATATACAGGCTTCGGTTAATTGGCTCAAGGCAAACGGTTCAAGCAAGGTATTAATATCATCGTCGTCGTCGTCCTCTCAATTCCACTTCTTGCTACAACTTATCAAAACTGCCCTTTTGGATCATTCCTTTTTTTTTTTTTTAGTTCTGTACTCAAAAATTGGTGACTTGGTTAATGCCTATAAAATGTTTGGTTGAAATTTTTGTCAAATTGTTGGATATAGGGTAATGTGGTCTTTCAAAAGTACGCCTAAGCGTTATGTGGTCTTGTTCACTATTTGCTATTCATGGAGGTAGGATTTGTGGGCAGCTTATGTTACCTGATGGTGGGAAGAGTCAATTTGTAAACCATTGAAGCAGCTTGTGTTACTGTTATGTCTTCATGTCTAATTGAGATGGAGGTTGTAATTATATAGGAAATGAATAGATGGGTGTGTGTGTGATTGGGAAACAAGTAGTTGCGACTTCTTTCTTTTATGAGTATAGCGTCGGTTGATTTTTACAGAAAGTTGGCTGTTTGAACATGCCATCAAAGCTCTTGATAGATTGACGTTGACGGAAATTTGTAGTTGGAATGAATGATTTTTTCTTTTGCTAATAATTGTAGATAGAAACAAGCTCCAGACATGTTTGAGAGGATTAAAGTGGAATGTTTGTGTCCACATGACACTACTTTTGTTGTTCCACTTTCCGTTTGTGTTCTCACCATGGTAGTAGAGATTGGTTATTGGAGGAATTATGGGTCTATTGATCACTTGGCAGGACATGATTACTGGTAGAAGAAAGTGAAATTACAACAAGAATGCCTTTTGAGCCTGCCTGGGTTTTGTGGGTACTTTTAGGCGCTTGAGACGGGGAATGAAGTGGGGAGGAGGTTACTTCAATTGTAGCCACACCATTGTTGGGGATATATGGTGTTATCAAATAGTAATGTGGGTGTGGGGACATGGGGTCTTGGTGATCATATGAGGAAATTAATGGTAAGAGGATGGATTAGGAACCTCCCTGCCAATGGTTTGATTGATTTTGCTTGGAGATGAAAGTTTAATTTTGCATTTCAATTTATATGTTGATAGATTTTAATGATGGCATATTGGGAGATCAGGGATCAGTGATGGCAAAGTTGAACATAAAATGCTGATCTTGACACTCATTTAGTATCATAGTGTTTGACAGAGAATATGGCCCAAAACATAACAGCATGGAGGCATATAACAAGAGCACATTTAGCTTAGGATTGAGGGTATGTTGAGTTGAGTCCTACATAGTAAGTGATCCCATTATTTAATAGTTTCTGCAATAGGTTTCTTCAAGAAAATAATACACGAACTCAGGTTGGTGTCTTGGTGTCTTGACGGGCCTTTAAACTTTGGAGGGATACTGGGGGATTTGACTTGCTCCTTCAGCTGCTCCTGTAGACTATAGCTAGAGTGGCCTAGAGAATTGAAACTGTTACTTGCACTTAGAAGAGGCTGAAACCATCAATTTTGTTTGTGGAATTGTTAACCATGTTGTCATGCTTCTTTAAGTCTGCCATCAATTGGTTTGGTGCTTTCTCAAATCTATTCTACCTTGTATAAATAAAGTAGGACAGAAGTTGATTGGTTTAGCAAGTTCTGAAGATTGAATTAAGATGCTAAATAATTTTGTGATTCTGCAATAGGCTGGAGTAACTGGATTTTGCATGGGGGGTGCGCTCTCTATTGCAAGTTCTGTTCTGGTTCCTGAGGTTGATGCTGTTGTTGCATTCTATGGTGTTCCTTCATCGCAGCTCGCTGACCCTGCTCAGGCTAAGGCACCTGTTCAGGCTCATTTTGGAGAGCTTGATAATTTTGTTGGCTTTTCAGATGTTACGGTATGCCAATTTCTTTTGAATTCATCAATGCTAACTAATATCTGCTTCTTTCAGTTTTCCTTTAGAGTTATCTACTTGTCCTTGCCTGTGATGTTCTTTTGTAAAAATGCTCACGGTACTCGTTATATTCCTCTTTGGATGTATAGATTTTCAGCTTCAAATTCCTCCATGAATGAGAGCTTACTTACAGGTTCTACGTGTGGGTTGTAATCACATTCTCAAACTGCAGCGCTTGAAGCTGTACTTCAAGTAGTTGAACACGTTTAAAAGAGGGAATTGTATCTTGGATTATTAATATTATTACGTTCAATGAATTTGCTGTTAGTAATCTTCATTCTTTAAATTTGAAGAGCAAAACAGAAACTGTTCATCAAAATCAAATACGAGGAGAAACACATTTACTGAGATAAATACAACATGTGAACAATGAAAGCTTGCATCTGACTCCCTCGTAATTATAATAAAGTTATGCATCTGAAAGAGAGAGCTATATCTTTTGTCTTTCCCAATTGTTTGCCTTTGTATTCTTTTCCTCAAGAGTGCAGTCAGGCCAATATAATATGTCACCTTAAATCTAATTCAGGCAGTTAACAAAATTTACAAGGCAACTGAAAAAGGAAATCTATAAACAATGGTAATTGGTTGTGTGCCCATTTTGTTGCTTGAATTTTGTCGTCATACTTCAAATAAAATCTGTCTGACACATCTGAAGTTATGTCCTGAGAAAATCTCAAAGCATGGCCTCTGCTCCTTTTTCTTGATTTGTTTCTCTTTTCATTCCTTTCATTTTTTGTTTCCGGAATACTCCTCCATATGCTCATCTTACGAAATGGATCACAAAGTTATGAACTACCTCGTTTAATTATTTATGAGGTTCTCTGCTTGGAAAGAAAAGAAGAACTATCTGATATTTAGCCATATGTTCTTCTGGTATCCTTACTGAGCTCAGAGGTTAGATATGCATTGATGTATAGTAGTATAGAAATGGTTTACTGTTGAATTTACATTGTTTACAGAGCTATTTTTCCTTGAAACGCTCTGTCAGCCTATGGATATTGCATGCGAGATAATAGATAGATCATTGATGTATATGCATTATTACACTGAATTTTAGAGCTGCATTTGATCTGGGTTACCTCCAAATAAAATATAAATCTTCTCATGCTGTTATTAATTTTGATATTTTAGGCTGCCAAGGCTCTGGAGGAAAAGCTGAAATTGTCAGGAATTCCATATGAGGTACACTTGTATCCAGGCAATGCACATGCTTTCATGAACAGGTCTCCAGAAGGTGTGAAGAGGAGGAAGGACATGGGGCTGTCTGATGAGGATGAAGCTTCTGCTGAGCTGGCTTGGTCCCGATTCACAACATGGATGACTCGCTACTTATCTGCATAAGTTAGTGGTCGGTTTGATATATCCATCTTGCGTGCTTGCTATCTATAGCTTAAATAACAGCTTGGTATGTTACCTAGATGTAAGTTGGAAGGTCTGGGATAAATTATGTGCGCTCCCCTCCTGTGCAAGTCTGATAATGGCACAAGTGATGTTTGTAAAGTGATTGAGTTTGTTTTTAACAGCTGCTGTTGTGATTTGGCATGTTACCCTCGTTTCTTGCCTGAAATTTAAGTTTCATGGATTTTTATGTCTCTAGATCTCTTTTTCTCGAAACTGGACTCCCAGTATGCTCCAAGCAGCAATCCTGCTTAAATGTCGTTCTGTAAGCACTGTCTCCATAAAGTCCCAGAGAACAGGCAGTGTATAGATTTGGTTTGTCTGGTTGTTGATTGTCATCATCCCGCACATGTACATAGACTGCCTGGACGAATAAAAAACAGTGAAACATAATGATCTGAGTGGTTCTTTTTCTTCTTATTTCTCATTTTCATCGGACACAAGCTCTCTTGAGGGGGTAGAATAGAAAACTGTTTCATTGTATATCTTTTATAATAAAATCTCGGATTTTCTTATAAAAATTGTGCTAGTAACAATTTTCAAGAACTCTGAAGTTGTTTCTTCTTTCTGGTCAAACACAGAAAAAATTTCATGCAAGTAATTTGTCACATATGCATGTTGACGAAGAAGATGTTAGACTCGTCGATGCAAATCTCTTCCACACACACCAGGACAGGGAGGAGTTGTAAAAATGTTCCCCACGGGAAAGTTGAAAAGCACTTCCAAATAAAGGCTTATTTGAAACCCTCAGCTCTTCTCTCTTTTATTGCTTTTGGAAACGGAAGCGCTTTTAATAATTAAAACAACGAAGAGGCTGGATTTGTGCGCTGCCTAACATTCTTAGAGCTAGGAGAGCAGGAGATGTCAAAAGAGTTTTTGTCCCTTTTCTCTTATTTTCTCCAGAACCCCAGCTGGGAATTATTAATGCCAAGCAGGCAGATGGGCTTCAAGATAGGGATGGATGTTGTAGGAGCGGAGAAATCTTCCATTGGACAGCATGCTAACTTTATCAAAAATGGTCCAGGCTCGACGTATTCTTCAAATCCAAACAAAAGGACCGCGTAAGACCTTGCAAAGTTCCTCCATCTTGCTAGTAGCTACCTAGCTAGGATACAAGAACGATCAAGGTGGGGCAAAACGAAAAGAATCTCCCTCTTTCACATGTCTCGTGTCCTCTGAGCTCCGTGTCAAAGAGACGAAGATACTGGAACCCAATCTTTTTGGGCTAAATATGCTTTCATAGTCACTGCTTTCAACTAGTCTGGTTTCACACGTGGATTGAATAGATGTTTGGTGTGTTTTCTCAGCGCGGTCCACTTCTTCTTTAATTTTTTTTTTAATTAATGTAATTATTCAGGGTTAATTTATATGTATTTTAATTAATTTTATAGATTTTAAAATTAATAATTATATAAATTTTTAATAATTTTAATATTTATGAGACTGGTTAACTTTATAGAACAAACCTAATGATAATTAATTAAATTACACCTCTCAAAATTAACTATTTCTTTTATTGCTTGTTTATTACATCTAAATTGTTTGATATGTTAAAAAATCTTTGTGATTTTTTTTGGTATTATAATATATATTCATATTAAAATAAAACATTTTATAGCCAACGTTAGCTTGGATTTTAAATTAAATTGTTTGTGAATTGTTTTAATATGATTTTATCAATTTGATAGACTCAAATAAAAAAAGTTAGCATAATTATAATTAACCATTTAGATTTATAATTTGAGTTATGGATTCTAATAAACAAGTTATTTTTTATTATATAATAAAAATCATATAAAAATTAATTTTATAGTTTTTGTTATTTCTCTGTAGTGTATCATTTGTCATGGAAACACTTCATTTTTATTTTTTATTTTGTAATGATATAAAATATACAATATGTGTTTTATAGTAAAAATAATTTTTATTAAAAAAATATCAAATTAACATTTTATCGATTCAAATACACTCGTCATCTACATCATGGGGCCATGGAAAAGCATGTGTGTGAAAAACCCTCTCTTGTTGCTTGTTGTGGGTCATATTTTACAGCTAACAATTAATAATACACTCTCTTTTCTTGTTGAATCTGAATATGATTAAAAATAACTATGCATTATGTATGATTAAAGTATTCTCTTTATATATATATATATAAAGAACGTGACATTACTGTTATAATGGTGGCTAAGAAGCTCCAGCCACAAACAAAAACACATTATATTTTGTGGAGGAACGCTATCGCCCTGAAATGAATGCAACACGAGGCCCGATATCTTTACTAGCACTGTATCAATTTTATAAAAGGTGAAGAATCTTCATATTTCTAGTTCTTCAATTAATTTAAGGTGGATGCTTTATATATATATATATATATATATATATTTCAATCAAGACAAGCACCCCTGTTTCACCACTGTTTAGAAGAATAATAATACTAACAAAGAAATTTATTATAAATCCACTCTGTTCTTAGGTGAAATTTCAATTTTTCAAAAGCACATCACCCGATTTTATAACTTTGTTTTTATCAATAATATTTTTAATCCATCACGATACAATATCCCCGTGAAAAGGAGTTGCCGATGATTTTATTTTTATTTTAAATAAAATAAAAAACAAGTAGGTGACTCCAGCAATCTATATTCTTAGAAATAGTTAATATCAGATTAACGTGTTAATGGATCAGTTAATTAATACTTAAAACTAGAGCTAGAGACTATTTAATTTACTTCACTATAAAACTAGAGAGATTAATTTATAGTTGGCTCAAAAAACAAAGATTGAAAGCATTTATATATTACTCTTGATCAAGAGGTTGCTGGCTTGCCGGTGCCTCTATATCTGGTGGTCAGGCATGCCTCCTCCATCATTTTGAACGATGACGAAAGAGAGGGAGACGAGGGACAATGACTGCTAGGTTTAGGTTTCCTTCATCTTCTTGTTCTTGTTTTTTAACCAAAGAAGAACTGTGAGAACAACAAAGATTTCTGCTAAATTGGGAAACATGTTTTCCATTTTGTCTTCATACTTTCTTCTTTAATGTTCTTAGAATATTACCTGTTCATCTGAGTGGCTTTCGTTTGAATCTTCAAGGAAGCCAGTTTGAACTTTGACAATGAAAGGATCATTCATTATTGTTGACTCCCCTTTCATAAAATATGACATACTATACAGTATAATTTATTTCTTTTTCTCAGTCATTTTTCTTTATTATTATTAAAACAGAAGGAGTGTTGAAGCTTGAAGGTTGGTCCCTCGTTAAGAACATGAGATTAAATGTGTGAAAAGCATCTTTGTTATCTCAGGCATGCAGAATTACTCTGATCTAGGCAATCATTTGAATTTTAGTTCCAAGTTCAATGGTCTGCACTGCTCGTATCCAGTGACGTCTTCTTTGGTTGTTATTGTTAATTATCATGATTTTGTGTTTTCAACTAAAGAGTTTTATTTAATCTTCTCAAAGATGATGATAAGCGTACTCGTAGTCGTAGTCGTCGTCGTCGTCATCGGAATCCTAGTTGTTTTATATCTTTTCTCAATATTTTATTAACGTTGTAACTATTTGAAACTAAAGTATGAGATTTATTTTAGACCGGATTTTTAGTTAAATTAAATAAAATATTAATTTAATTAATAATAGATGTTTCATGTGATTTGATGTTTATTTTTTTTAATCAAGGTCTTTAATTTGGTTTTTATAAATAAAATACATTATTAAAAAAAATATATTTTTAATGGGTTGACATGGCTTGACTGAATTAGTTAGAGTTTAATGAATTTCTATGTACAGATTTAAAAAACTAAAAATATTAATTTAATTCATTTGTTGGAACATGTGAACCAATATTTTATTAGGATTTTCGTAACTTGATTAACTCTGTTATACTTAACTAAAATAATATTAAAAAATATATATAATTATTTTAATAAAAATAATTTACCAAAAAAATTTTATGGTTCAATTCCCAAATCAGATACGAAAACAATGATAATTTATAATTCGTGGACTGGTCCATTTTGGTCAATCTATATTTACTGTCCTCACCAACAGTTTCACTGTTTGGAGTTCTAAAGATATCAATCTAATTTATATCGCTAAACAACTTATTCGATCATTTTGATTTTAATTATTATAATAACTAATATTAGCTAGGGTATTCGAAAGATTATTAAAACTAATTAAAAAATTAAAATAAAAAATTTATCTTTCTGGTAAAGAGAAAAATGTAGATGTCATGAAAGTAACCTTCAAGTTTTTTTTGTATGTAGTTATATGGAAATAAAAATAAATATTCATAAGAAAAGAAATTATATTCATAGGAAAAGAAATTATTTAAATCCAGTAGAAAAATATTTTTTAATCTAAACTCTCTTTTTGTTATTAATTCATGTTTATTAATATATATATATATATATGTTTTTAGCCATGTGGTTAATTTAATAAAAGATTAAGGCAATTTAAATAAATATTAAAAAAACCTTACTTTATTCATGCACTCTATTTTGTTTTGATAAAAAAAACATGTCTTTTTTTATCAGAATTATTATTTTGTAAATTAAAACTCATCATAATTTTAAAAGCAAGTTTTAATTAAAAAAATATGAATTGATAATGTGTTGAAAATTAAAAAAATAAAAATATTTACAATAAAAAGTTATTTCATTCATGATGAATATTCATGAGTAGATGATTTATTTTAAAAATACATTTTAAGTTAACATATAATAATTTGAAAAGTAATTTTTAATATTATCATAAAAAGCTCTAATATTATTTGAAAACTATGGCATAGTCAGAAAATTATTTAAAGATCCCTTTAATAAATTTATTTAAAGAAAATCTTATTATAAAATGAAAAAAATAAAAAATAAAATTTAAAAAAAAACTAAGGACCATTATAAAAAAAATATTAATTAGGCATGCCAAGGTTTGAAGGATGGTCCCATATACCTAGCTCGCAAGGAAAAAAGCTAACGCGTGCTTGGTTCTCGTGTGTGTGTGTGTGAAATTGAACAAACTAGGCATTAGAAATCTAAATTTTAGCATATTCTTAGACCAAAAAAAAATAAAAATTCAAACGAACCTCTAAAATATCATTTCTAACCATAAAATATATTTTAATCAAACTAAAAACTTAAAATCAAATTAAATAAAAATAATTGTTATTGTGACCTATGGTCAATCTAGATTTATTTTCTTTTTTTTCAAGTGACTTTTTTTTTTTTAGAAACAATTAGGGAATGAAATAATAAATAAATGAAGTCTCATGAGTTAGATGTAAGAGTTGTAAAGGATCAAATATGCAAGTATATGAAACTTAAGGGACCAAATTGAACTTTCCCATGTGTTTTGAACAATGTAAGTGGGATAGGTTTTTTAATATAATTTTTTATCCTTGATTTTTTTTTAATTTTTAATTTAAAACATAAAATTGGTGTTTAATCTGACATTGAAATATCCAGCAACACGTCGTGCACGCGAGAGCATGGAAACCAAAACAGGCTCCAAGACATGAACCGTGTTAACATGACTTGCAAGTTTGAAATAAAAATAAAATAAATAAATTAATAACCAAAGGCCAAAATAAAAACAGGAACTTAAAAGGAAAAAAAATAAAAAAAAAAAACTTTAAGTAAACAACAATGACGATGAACGATAAAACATGAGAGAGGAGAATACATAAATAGTAAAAATTCCAAATCTTTTAGTTCATTTGTTAGTTAATATTGATAAAAATCATTAAAAAATACATATAATAATTACCATGTTATATATGATTTTAAAATTAAAATTAAAAAAATCTCAATAAATATTTTTATGATAGATTTCTCATCCTATATATATATTGCAAAGATATTTGAAATTATAGAGACATGTATAGATGTCATGGACATCAAATACAGAATAAAAACAGGGAAACAAAATGTTTTTTTATTTATTTTGAAAAATGAATTCACATTCTCCTACAAATACAATTTTCCCTATATATGGTTTTGTTTATATATATTTATAAATAATAATTAAGTCTTTATAGTTTGAAGTAAAAATAACAATTGTATAGGAGAGATATACACATGCAATTTAAAATTTTCACTAAAATTTCTACAGAGATTTATTTGGATTGGACTCTTAATAAATAAAGTGTGTTCATTTTGGTAAAAGATACATAAAGCAATGCGTCTGATTTTTCAAAAGGATGACCGAAAGAATTCAAAAGGTAAGTCATCGAAGGGACAAGATGAAGTACTTACCAAAAAAAAAAAAGGGACAAGATGAAGCGTGAGCATGGACGTCATGCAAAATGGGCGCCGCATTTGTTTCAATCAACCTTTTTTCAGGCCTCTCTCCAACCCCAGCTATTCTTATTTGTCACCACGATGTTATTAAAATTATATATAAAAATATAAAACTTAATTTATAATCGATCTAATATTAATAAAACAAACCGAATCAACTTCAACTAACTTGTTAAACCTAAATCAAAAGATCAGGATAATTCCATACAAAATAAGTTAAAAAAAATTATAAAATTTAATTCTTAATTAATTTAATGTTGAATGTTAAAATTAAAAAAAAAATCAATGAAAAAAATAAAACAATATCCAAGTAAACATGACTAATCCACAAAACTCGTGTGTTGAGACCATGATAATCCCATATAAAAAAAATAAAATAAACTATTATAAAGCTCAATTCTTAATTAGTTCAATATTAAAGGATGAAGTCGATAAATAATTAATTTAAAAAAAAACAAAAAATAACCCAAGTTAACTCAAGTCATGAAACAAAAAAACTTTATAAACCAAAATAAATTATGAAATTCAACACTTACTAAACTCAATGTTGAAGAATGAAAATAAAAAAAATTGAAATTATAAAAAAAATTCATCATAAATGTGACTTAGGTCATGAAATCAAGAAATTCTAATGAAAGCAAACTAAAATAAATTATGAAGTTCAATATCCAATAAATTCAATGTTGAAAGATAGAATTGAAAAAAAAAAATAGGTTTGAAATTATAAAAAAAAAAGAGTCATCACTAATGTGACACCCAAAGTGAAGAAAAGCTTGACTTTTCATTATTCATTCCTATAGTCAAAAATAATAATTATGAAGACTAATTCTCAAACAACTCAATATTAAAAAATAAAATTAAAAAAAGCTTTGGTCAACATGGTTAACCTGCAAAACTCTCAATACAGGTCATGAGATCAAGAAAATCTATAAAAAATAAATCAAAATAAATTATAAAATTTAATATCTAATAAACCTAATAAGCATTTTAGTTTTAAGGACAAATGTATGTTTATTTTAGAACTTAAGTTCTAGTTATTTGTAGGGAGATTTTAAGTTTATTATTCTTTTGGTTTATAAATTTTCAAAGAAAGCATATTGTTTTATAGTCTAGTTATTAACAACAAGTACTTAAAGTAAATTAGTAAAAATTAGTTCTGATAATTATCAGAATTAATTCTACATCAATTTAGTTTTAAAAATTAATATTGAAAAAGATGAAGGAGATATGTTCTGCGCATCTTATATAGGAGCTTTTTTTAATTATTATCTACACTTTTTAGCTTATTTCACCTTTTATTTTGCTTTGTTTTCTTCTTTTATTTTAGAGCTTAGATTCTGGTTCTTTATAGAGAGATTTTGAATTTATTATTCATTTGGTTTATAGATTTTCAAAGAAAACATATTCTTATAGGTTGAAGGAGACTATATAAGAAGATTGTTTGCATTAAAAAAAAAAAAGCATTTTAGTTTTAAGGATATGGGGTATGTCCTTTACAACAACATATTCTTTAATCCATCCAATTATCTTCAACATGTTACTACTTAATATCTATACTATTTTTAGTTCAAGTACAATATCCATCTTTTATATATGTTAATATGTATGATAAGATCTTTGTTTATTCAAAAGGCTTGTAAACGAGAATTATGGACAACCTAAAAGAAGGTGTTTTCCAAACTCAATAGTTATATAAATGAAAAAATATTATATTTTAACAAGAAACTCGATTGAATTTGAAATATTAGTTAAAATATTGCTCTTTGTAAACTTCTGCTCAAGTATCAAGAAAATTAATTGATCAAAATCCTCTTAACTAAAGGATCAAAGCTCTTAATTAAAGCCCACAACATACACGTTTGATGACTAAAAATATAGAATAGAAAAGGATATCTTAGTACCGTTCCATTTAATATTTAAGAATATCTTCTAGCTAGCTCATACGTTACCTTAGCCTAATTAAGCACTCTGAACTAGAGAGAAGCAAGTGAAATCAAAACTGATCACAGCAGGTAGGTTTCTTGTGGCTTGAAATTATAACCAGTAAATTGAATCACGTTTTAGTCCTGTTAATGTTCATGCTCTGAACGTAACTTGAAAATGAATCTTTCCTCATATCCTTTTCACTGTATAATATGCATTAAATATATAATTTGTGTATTTTGGACTTCACTCATGCATGTATATGCAGAAGCCCTCGCCTTCTTCTTGCCCCCTTTTCTACACCCTTCCCACTCCACAGCCTTCTTCCACGTCCAAACACAAAAGAGGCAGATAGATTCATGAACATAAATCATCATTAACAGAAAGTCGTGACAATTAATATGATGTTCAAAGACAACAAGTGAGGACTTGTCGGTCACGTGTAAATTAACTAAACTAATTATTCATCTGGTCTTTGATGTGTTTTTTTGGGCTAAAAAGAGTTCGAAATGAAAGAGTTTGGTTTTAAAAAATAGCATGCATGGCAATCATAATCGTTGACTTCTCATCTCTGTTTGTTTTAATTTACCTAGCAGACATGCAACTTTTAAATGAGACATATATATACACACCTTTTTCAAGAACCCTAATAAATGAAAGAAGCTGCCATTTCTTGATTTCTATGGCTATTAGGGTTTCATGCCAAGTCACACGACTGACTCACGTCTACGGAGAGACCGCGTGTGGACGTAACTAGAGAAGGAGATACGTGGGCTTAGGGAGCTAGAAATAACATAAACTATAAGCGCGGATCAAATATTTTTTTTATAAAAGAATTTACATAGGTTTTTTACGTTGTATTTTGAATGGGATTTATTAATTTATTTTGAATGCAAGAATATGTTATCTCTCTTTATTCCTTCATTGGCTATGCATACGTGTTGAAGAATAAAGCATGCTGATATAGTGTAGATTGATAAATTAGAACCGAAAAGTACAAAAGATATAAATATAAATATATATATAAAAAAGGCTTTTCTTTTCTTTTTAAATATTAGAACGAGAAAGGTGTTTTTATCGTTCCTGAAATGTTTTAATAAGAAAATTCACTCCTTATCTATCATGCAATATGATGGATATTCAAATATTGAATTGAATAGTGGGTGGTTGTGTGGTCGATTTTCCTCTATGCCTAATAGTCAATCCGATATTATATTGGCTTCCTTTTTTTAGTTTTTAATTCATGATGTAACTGGGATGTTTTGTTAATTTATATTTCTTGCTCTACCTGCCTGTGTTATCAAATTGTATTTTAGGATGAGGAATTATCATGAGAATTGTGGAAAAAATATAATAAGAACAATTTTTATACCGAAATTAAATTGAAAAAACATTGAGGGACTAGATATGTATAATTTTTATAGTGTGAGGACTAAATTAAATATTTTATGTGAACTTTGAAGCCTTCATCTATTTATAACACCATTCTTTTTTTTTTTTGGATTTACGTGGGGTGTCCGGGCCAACTTGCGCGCACCACGACTAATCCGCACAGCCCACTGAATACCCTGCAAACCCAGTAGGCATGTAAGGCACTGCTGGGATAACAGACGTGCACGCTAGAGTTCGAACCCAGGTGCAGTGCAAGGAGACAAGCTCCTTCCACCGTTAGGCCAAGACCCTTGGTAATTTTTACTTTGGTTCTATGTATTTTAATTTTATTCTTAATCAAAGATTAAATCTAATTTAATTGCCGTTGAATTTGATAATAAAAAAATACCGTTGCCCGAAAAAAAGAAGAAGACCGAGGACCAAAACCTTAAGCAGTAAATCCATAATAAAAACAGGAGAGAAGAGGACGAACAGGAGTGAAGAATTCCAAATTCCCCGCTGCTCCTTTTGGGCTCTCTCCTCAAACCCACTTCACTGGCTCTTTATTTCCACTGTTTATGCCTGTGGCAAAGTCCAAATTACTAGCAGTCTTATTGATTATAAAATAGACCCCTGTTTTGGACGTGCTAATGCAAGTGATAAAGGAGCCGGTTCGAACCGATCCCTTCTAAGCGATAAATTGTTGACTAAGGCAACCCTTTTTCACAGGAGCAAGAGGCGCCGGGCCAATGGGGGCGGTGGATTCTGGGAACGCGTCAATCTCCTCTTCTAAAGTCCCACGCCTTTGACGAAACCCTAAAGATAAGATAAAAGGAAAAGGAAAAGCCCCAAATCGAAGAGAGAGAGACTTTGCTTCCTCTGGTCCCACTTTTTAGTCACGTGGGTCCCGTTTTCAGATGGTTCCACTGACACTTGTCTCTCTGACCAAAGCCATGACTTCACCGCTCGAGAGGAGGTTATTATCTGGTGTGGGCAAATCCCAGATGACCCTACCCTTTCCTCCTATCACCACCAAAACATGTGACATATCATAAATAAGAACGGAGTTTTCTTTTCATATCTTTTCTTTATTTTTTTGATATATAGGGTATTTTGGATAATTTACATATACACCTTACCTTGCAATCTATGATTATTAATATTAGTGAAAAGAAAGAGTCAAATTAAATACAACATATAAAATATATAAAGTTATAAAGTATGTATCGTGATTTTATAACTGATAGTGTTAAGGAGGGTGATTATAGTTATTTTTTAAAGTATTTTTTATTAAAAAATATATTTTATAATTTATTTTTAATATTAATATATTTACATGATCTAAAAACATCAAACAAAATTAGTTTGAAGCAAAAATAAAATAAAATTTTTAAAAATATTTTTAAAATATAAAAATAAATAAAAAGTCAGCTATTCATAAATAGCTCATAAGTTTTGACCGTGGACCCTTTTATTAACATTCATTTTTTTCTTTTAAATTTATAGTATTCTTCCTTTATTATTTTCCTGATTATTCCACAACTTGATTGCAATATTGCATATACAAACAAAATATATCAGAGTTTCATATACATCATAATATAGGATTTATAAATATTAAATGATGATTAAAAGATACAAAGAATGATGGTGCATGCATATCAATTCGTATGAAAATTTAACACAGATGGATTTTACACTTGCCAAGATCCAAATCTTAAAGGCAAACATTTAACACAAGAAACACACACTAACTGCTACTGAACACTTGTATTCGGTCTTCTTCTAAAGTCTCCAACTCCCCCCTTTTATTGCCGAGTCCACTGCAGCGTTTAGAGACTTACACACCCTCCTCTTTCTCTCCAGGGCATTCTCTCTCTTGATTTATGGCCAAAGGAAGGGGTGTGCTCTCCATTGATTCAGATCTAATAAGCACCACTAGTGCCTTCTTTCTACACAACCCCCCTGTGCTCAATTCTTTCCCTGATCAAGAGAACATCGTGAATCCCAAGTGGAAACAACTTGCTACTACGGGTAGACAAACCATGGATGCAACATCTGCTAGGTCTCCTCCTACTACTATCCAATTCCCTGTCAAACTTATAAACACCAATGATGCCCGTGATGATGATGATGATGAAGATGATGATGATGATGATAATGATTCTTTGCCATCCGATAATAGACGACGGACGGTCATCGACGAGATGGACTTTTTTGCTCGCAAGAAACATGATGATGGTTATCCCATCACCAACAATAGCACTGATGATTTGAAAGACTCTGGAAGTCCTGCTAGATTGGAGCTAAACGTCAACGTACGTGACTTGTACCGGAGTTAATGTCTTTAACGTTTTTCTTTTTGCCCCCTCTAACTGCATTTATCTTGGGTTATACAGACAGGTTTGAATCTTCTTACTACTAATACTAGCAGTGACCAGTCGATGGTAGATGATGGGATGTCGTCGAACATGGAAGATAAAAGAGCTAAGAGTGAGGTAAGCCAACCCCATTAAATGATGTAAAAAATGAAACTTTATACATGGAAAGTTTTGAATTTTCTTTTCTGGGTGTATTTCTGGTGTTGAATGTTACTGTGTTGTTGATAATTGCAGCTAGCTGTTCTCCAAGCTGAGGTAGAACGAATGAAAGTGGAGAATTTACGGTTGAAAGGCATGTTAAATCAGGTTACTAGCAATTACAACGCATTGCAGATGCATTTAGTAACACTTACGCAGGACCAAAAGTCTCATCACAAGAATGAACAACATGATGGCAAAAATAAAAATAATGGGATGGTTCCAAGGCAGTTTATGGATCTTGGTCTAGTTGCTGCTGCTGCTGCTGACACCGATGACCTTTCTTTATCTACATCAGAAGGAGGAAGGAGCCGTGATCGATCGAGATCACCTGGAAATAATGTAGAGAATAATAATGAAGATGGGACACTAGTGTTTGATCAAGATAAGAAGGGATTTGCTAGGGGAGCTGATCATAGAGAGGACAGCCCAGGTCAAGGCTGGGCCTCTAATAAGGTTGCTAGACTTAACTCGGCGAAAACTATCGATCAAACTGAGGCTACAATAAGGAAGGCCCGTGTGTCTGTTCGAGCTAGATCTGAGGATGCCATGGTACAGCCGATTTGATTCAATTAGTTGCAATTTGGTTGAATTTTGATTAGATTTTGTTTAATTCAACGGAAACTTCTGGTTTGTTTAGATATCGGATGGATGTCAATGGCGGAAGTATGGACAGAAGCTGGCAAAAGGAAATCCATGTCCTCGAGCTTATTATCGATGCACCATGGCCGCTGGTTGCCCAGTTCGAAAACAGGCATGTTTCCTGTTGTTTTCCTTTATTATATTCGGTATTATGTTGTGTTTTTATTTTTCAGAGGTTTTCTGTTGCATATATAGAAGCTAGAAGAGTTTGATTAGGCAATTTTGGAAAAACACTGCCACTAAATTACAAAGGTTGTTGTTTTGATCGAAGACTTTGATCAGATTATTGAATCTTGATTTTCATATCTCTCAGTCATTTACCTTTTCCTGGTATATGTTAATCTGAACTGGGACGGTTGACCAGGTACAAAGATGTGCAGAAGATCGAACCATCCTCATAACTACATACGAGGGCAATCACAACCACCCTTTGCCTCCAGCTGCTATGGCAATGGCATCAACCACATCATCAGCCGCAAGAATGTTGTTGTCAGGCTCCATGTCAAGTGCTGATGGACTATTGAACTCAAATTTCCTTACCAGAAGTCTTCTCCCATGCTCCTCTAATCTAGCTACTATATCAGCTTCAGCCCCATTCCCTACAGTTACATTGGACCTAACCCAAAATCCCAACCCTCTACAGCTCCCAAAGCAACCAACTCAATTTCAATTCCCATTTCCAAACGCACCTCAAGATCCTGCCAGTGCTTCAGCTACTGCATTGCTGCCTCAGATTTTTGGACAAGCACTCTACAATCAATCAAAGTTCTCTGGCCTGCAAATGTCTCAAGACATGGAACCTCATCGATTGGGGCAACAATCACAACCTGCATCCCAGCAAAATCCATTGGCTGACAGTTTGGCCGCAGCAACTGCTGTCATTGCTGCTGATCCTAACTTCACAGCAGCGCTAGCAGCAGCAATTACCTCAATAATTGGTGGTGCTCACCAAAACATTATTAATAGTACTAATAACGCTCAGACAACAACCAGCAACGGCAACGGCAACATAACTATCAGCAACAGCAATAGCAATGGCCACAATAAAACTAGCAATTCAAGTTTTCCTGGCAATTAAAATAAAGTCTTCTTTCTTCTTCTTTTTTCCATTTAATTTACTTCACCGGACAAACACATTCAATTTTTTCATATTATCATGCACAGGTTTTGGTATTCTTTCTTATTTGAATAATAGTTTGTTTCAAACATTTTCCAATTGTATGTCAGTACAAAATAGGGGAAAAAAGAAGAAGATAACGAAAAAATAATATTAAATTATCTTCCTATGGCTCCCGAAACAAAAGGAGCTGGTTTTACTTCAATTTCTGGACTCTACTAGTCAAAGTATTGCTTGTATCTTTCTCTAGATGAAGCCAAACACAGAAAGAGAGGAGATAACGTTAGTTAGGTATTCATTCTTTCTTGAAGTTTCCTGTCCAGATACGGGAGTCACGAAAGGGCAAAGAAAAGCATCACGTAGTGGTTGATATAGGATCTGCTTGACACGAAAAGGCAAGGAATAGAGAGGGACTTCTCCTTGCCACACATGAACTTAGTAATCGTCTCTTCGCCATTGTAGCCCCACTTGCCAAGGAGTTTGAAAGTGTGGTGGCTTTTGAGAGGCATATTTTATTTTAAAAAACATTAAATTAATGTTTTGTTAATCATCATCCTCAGTTAATATTAAGAATAAAAATATCTAAAAAAATATCTTAATATATTTTAAAATATCAATCGGAGTACCAAGAACACACGTGATAGCAAAACAAGCAGGAAGATGGATCTAGCAACTACGTTCATTCAGGTCCAATCAATCATCAAATTTCAACGATTCTTAGTTTGTATTCTGGTTAAATGTCAGCGTGCTTTGATTGTCTAGGCTTGTTGGAATATTTCTGATGTTGGTATGTTTTAGAAACGCAGTTAATATCGTGTTTTTTAAAAATAGTTTATATATATATATATATTTGAATGGTTGAATGTAATAATTTTAAAAATAATTTTAAAAAATAAAAACATTATTTTAATATATTTTAAAAATCACTACGTGTATCCCCTCTTTAATTGCTTTTTTTCTTAATTGCCCTAGCTGCCATTCATGACAACTGTCCATGCATGCATGTGATGACAATAAAGAAGAATAGATGAGCCAGCAGCAGCCCATTTAGATTTTAGACATAGGTGCATGCATTAGCTATCGTCTCTTTCCGCGGTTGATCCGTGTTTTTTTTTTAAAAAAAAAAAACAATTATTTTAATATACGTGGCTGAGCCTGCTTCTGTGCAGTGTGCCTTGCAAATAACCTGTGTTGTTGTGGGACCAGGGATTAGCCACCACTTGGTTTCTTGTCGATGGGACCATTGTTCCATTATACGGGTCCAGGGCCTAATATTTGGGCCAATGAAGGGCCCATTACTTCCATTTCGCATTTTCAAGTTCCTTCAAGAGCGTACGGATAGTTAGATATGTTATATATTATGATAATTATTGTTTTTAAAAATATTTTTTATTTGAAAATTTATTCAAAAAATTTTATTTTTATTTTTAAACAACATCAGCCAACAATTGCAAATGCAGCTCTGTGGCCGACTGCCCAGTCCAAATGCAGAATCGGCAGTTGAATGTAGCAGGTATGGCTATTTTGTCTAGTATATTTATTATGCTCCAGCTATTGCTCTAAAAAATATTTATATTTCATCTTATTTTACTTTATTTAGCTTAAATTTAGTCATTTAGGCCTTTTTGTTTTTTATTTTATATTTAAAATGTTTTTGAAAATTTTTAAATTTTTTATTTACTTTAAATTAATATATCTTTAATATTTTTAAATTATTTTAATATCTTAATGTAAAAAATAATTTTTAAAAATTAAAAAAAATATTAATATATATTTTAATATAAAAAATTATTTAAAAATTAATTACAACTACATTTCCAAACAAACTTTTTACAAGTTTTGATTTGTCTGTGAAAACTTATCTCGTCTTCGTCCTCCATCTTGAAATGTCTGTCAACCTACCTTGTGGAAATATACTGTCATGCATGCACATGATCTCCGGTATCTGTAACATTTCTGGATTTACATCGCCCTTGACTTTCCCCTGCATATGTATAGCAGGGAATACCTCTGGGTTTTGGGCCTGTGACCTCAGGCACTTGTATCGTGGCAACAACAATCAGATGCCATTGCACAGCTAAATACACATTCTATGGCCAATTAAGCGGTTCTGTCAAATTACGACTATGGGATCAATCAATGACAGAGCTTGCATCACAGGTTCGGGTGATGGTAGATGCTCGTGTCAAGAGAGAAAGAGTCAAGGGGGCAGCACATGTCCTTTATGCATAGCGCTAATGTTTTCTTTTCTGGGTTTTTTTTACTATGGTATTGTGTTTTGTTTTTCTGACACACACTCTGAATGGTGGTGGTGCTATGGACATCAGTATCTATAATTAATGAATCATAGATATCAACAGAGCGTTGGTTACAAGGGTTTCAAGGCCTTTTTTCCTTCAATTTTTCTCTCCTTTTTTCTTGCTTCTTCTTTTGTTGCCTGTTGGTCCCTTTGACATCAATCAGCCATCGGCCTCAAGGGAAGGGAAGCGCCATCAGTTGCTATGAAAAGTTCTCAGAATTATAGAAATTCTTTATCAAAATTCCCCATTTAGCATTATTGAAGAACAGGCCTTGAACCCTTTCAATCAACCAAATCAATGCTGTTACAGTTTTTTCTGAGCTTGGTCTTTGTTAGCAGGGCGTTTACCGGTTTGTGCAGGGGCTAGCTTCTAATTTGCATTATACTCTCTGTAATTCTTCTGTGACAGTCTTTGCCTCCTCTTGTTTATCAGGGAAGAAAATAACAAATCATCCTCATTGATTTGATTACTAATAAGAGTTAGTTTAGGCCCTTCGCCAATGACATTGATTGCTGGCAACCTTCTTTCTTTGGGTGAATCCTCTCACCAAACTAGCAGAATTAACAGTTTAATTTCCTGGTTTAAAATTACTAATCCTGCTATTCATAGCCGTCTTAGTGAGCGGCTGCAGCCAGAAGAATAATGCTGAATAGATTTTACTAATCAGTTTGAAGATTTTCTCCAAATAATTTGCTTGTGAAGGCCAAGGAACATTACCATATGATTTTGCTTGTGGATGCTCGATCATGGGGGACGTTTTCATGGGCGGGTATTATACAGAGCTGATGCAGCTTAAAGTGAATTCCATCTCGTAATCTCATCTCTGTGCAGTGGTATTAGCTTGACTCTGTGGAGCACTGTGTACGTTGGTAATAAATTGACTAATTTAACGGTAATTTAGTTATTTTATTGTGTTTTTTAAAATAAACAACCCCTTAGATAACAATTCAAAATTTTTGTTTTGCGGTAATTTATTCATTTTATTATGCAAAAAGTATAAAAAGATCCTATCATCCATAACAGCCAAACCAAATATTTCTGGTAAAAAAATAATAATAATAATTTTATTATTGCAATTGATAATGCATACGAGTCAAGAGCTATGATATTTTGGTATTATTCCAGAAACCTTTTTGTTGTAGTTTTTTCTTTACAGATAGAAATTAATTCATGTGAGAAAAACTCTATAGTTACCAATATTATTCATACTTTTATAAATCACTGTAAATTATAATAATTAAATTTTTAATTTCACCATTGAGCTTTATTTTGGCATAATTTAGCTATTTTTAAACTTATATTAGAGTTCAATTACATGTTTTTTTTAAAAAAAATAAATTGAAAGTTAGAGGATAAAAATAAAAATAACAAGTAAAACACGTGATGATTTTCAATTTCATATAAAAAAATTATTTTCATCCCTTATTTTTTTAGCTTCATAGGTGATGGTCTTTTTAGCTATTCAAAATTCAATTTTAATATAAAAATATTTTTTTTATTTTTCAATCATATTTTGTTATAAAAAAAAAAGAATGCTGAATTCTAGTTTAAAAAAAAAATAGTTGTTGAATATTATTCTAGCCACCAGAAAGATTAAAATGAGTGTAAATTAGTTTCATTTTATGAGGATAGTTTTACCTAAATATTTTTTTTTCTTGTCCTTGTTTGAAAAGCAAATTTGCCCACATAAATGTTTTTAAATTCAAGTTGATTTTGGGTTTTTGAGCTATTATTTGGTTTATCAAGCTATTTTAAGTGTTTTGAGTCAAAAATAAATTTTGAAGCCAAAAACAAATTGAAGCCTTGTTTTTCCAGTGTCCTCTAGTCTCTAGCTTCTTCGAAAGTAGGCAACATGTTGTTTATTGTCATTGAAGAAAACACGTTGTTCATTTTAAAAAAAAATAAAACAAAGAACATTTAAAAAATTAAAAAAATAAAGACATTCCCATGTGTTTGTGCTCCTTTATTTTTTTTGTTTTGTTTTCTATTTTTTATATATTTGAATTGAGAAAATCAATAAAAAAGTCATTGAATCCAATTAAGTCTATGAATTAGGTCATAAGTTTAATGGATTAATTTGTAATATTTGAGAAAAAATTTGTTTATTGCTTTTACTTCTCCTTAATTGTTTTTTTTTAATTCATCACTTGTTATTAATTATATATTTTTATGATCTCAGCACCACCTTTTTATTATGATTCTTGTGTTTTTATTATGATTTTTTATTTTTAAAATAAATATTTGATACAACATAATTATCATGCCATTTATTGGCGTATAATTATATAAAACTTAATTTCTAAGATAAAAAAAAATCTATTGAATTTGCTGATATATATAACTTGCATCGTAGGTTTGTTTTGTCAACTTGAGATCATTTAGTTTTTTTTTAAGTAAATACTATTTTATTTTATCAATTTTATCCTTTAACATTAAATTAATTTAAGATAGAGTTTTTTTAATTTTTTTTAAGATTATCCCCTTAAATTTCACTGATCAACCCATGTTAACTTAGGTAGATAGATGATATTTATTTTCTTTTTAATATTAGATAAAAAATAATTTAATCTATGATTAAAATCTATTTTTTTTTAATTACTAATACCTGAACGTAATTTTTTAGGCTATAAATATTTTTTGTTCTGACATGCAGTATAGCGCAAGTCAATAAAATAGTTAACTATAAAATTTCTCATTGTATACATTTAAATATTTATTCAATAAATACTTGACTCCATGTCTCCTAATACATTTTCAAACATAAACCAAAATTTAATAATTTTGTTATAGAAAAAAAAATATTTTTTCAATAATTTGTGCAAACATATATATAATTACAAACAAAGTGATATGATTTATGAATAACATTAAATATTAAAAAAAATGCTATATTTTAATTAGTTTTATTGTTTTTTAGAAATTATTTTGAGTTACTTATATACAGCTTAAAAAACAGTAATAAAATATATTCTTCCAAACTTATAGTTCTATAATTCCATCAAGAGATTAACTTAGATGGTTAAAATATATGCTCTCTCTTTTAACTTTTTATGTTTAAATTTTGTAGTCAATATTTAATAAAATTTATAAATTTATTTATATAAGGTCAATATTTAGTAAAATCTTCTAGAAAAACTTATAGTCAGGATTAATATATAAATTAGTTCAAATATATTTTTATTAATTAATAAAAACAAAAACATATTCTTCTCCGTACTGAATCAATCGGGGGTGTACGGGTCCTATAAACTACAGTATATCCTACAAAAATAATTGATGTCCTTATAATTGCGTTCGAATATTGCATCCCCGCGCGTTTTTCTAGGATTGGCGTGGTGAACAACCGTGTTCCAGTGTACGGCGGAGAGAAGGGCGGCGCCTTTAGTACTTTCAAGCGATATCCCCACCGACCGAACGCTAGAGCGATCAAAGAGATTTTTTTTTTTTTCAATGTCGGTATTCAAATTAAGTTACACATATATTAGTGTTTTCAAGTTATTTTAATATTTTAATATTAAAAATAATTTTTAAAAAATAAAAAAATATTATTAACATATATTTTAACAAAAAAAATATTTAAAAAATAATTACAACCACTGGATAAATTTAAATCACTCTTAGTTTGGACCACTCTACATGGTGGTTATAACAATTCGGTGTACCTTTATTTTAATTTATTGGGCTAGCCCGAGCCGTGTCGACTTGGAGCATTTCTTACCATTGGTCGGGTTGGTAGAGTTGTCTTCAATTTATTTATTTATCCAGCATTTGTACACAATCTCAATTAATAAAGAAACTATATATATATATATAAACAACTTGTTAATAAATTAAGATCTTTCCTTGTGTGTGTGTGGAAGTATTAATGATGATTTAGAATTAAAAGAAACTTTTGCATTTGATTATGGTGGGGATTTTAACTTGTCATAGACTTTGACTCCTTAGGATTAGAGCGAAAGTTAAAGAGAAAATATGTTCTTTTAGATAGATGTGTGTGATATATATTGATAAATAAATTCGATGAAGATTTAAAAAGATGAACACAAGAAGAAAAAAGCTTTGGGTTAGCAACATAAATCTTTAGAAAAGTTAGATTATTGATGATAAATATGTAGTTTTTTTAATTCATGAATTTCAAAGTAAGAGGGTAACTTTTGAATGAGAAATATGGAATCAATGCTATAAAAAGATTTAAAAGAGTAAATTTAGGTTAAGAATAAATAAACGAGTTCGAAATAGTATTAGATGTTTTTTTTTGATAAGTTCGAATCATGTTTATATCTTGATTAAATAATAATAAGTTGAAAATCCCATGGACGCAATAGAGATCATTGGAATTGAACACAAGTAGGAGGTTATGGCATACTTAGGTAGTAGGCAAGTATCCAACACTTTGATTCTTAGAAATTTTAAATATCATTTCAGTACTTGTTATTTCTTGTAGGATTAGTTTTTTGAATATTGAAATAATGTGTTATAAAAAAATAAATTAATAAATTTTAAAAAATACAGAATGTGCAATAGTTGTGATATAAAATATTATAATACAATGCTTGCATGAGTGTTTAACATGAAAAGTGAGAACAAAATGATAAATATTACAACTTAAAAAGTATAAATAAGGTATGTTAATGGGAAAAAAAATTATTGATTTATAGAATAAAAAATATATGCATACTTAATGAAATGAGATTGTATATTTGTAATATGAACATTGAATTTCATAAGTAAAACTTTACACCTGCTAATAAAACATTATATATTTAAAATGATTAGTATTACACTTGACTGTAAAAGTGAGTATAGAGAAAAATATAATTGCATTGGGTATTCAAAATGGATAATTAGAATAAAATATCATGATTTATATTTGCATTCAAAACATATGAATTGTGTAAGTTTAAATTAGGAGAAGGTATTGAGTAAAGAATAGGATGAGAATGTTAGGTTTTGAGGTAAGGTGATCTAGTAAAATCTATAAGATGTTAACATAAATACAAAGTAAAATAATATGTTGGATATATTACCACGAAGTGTGAAGTGTGAAGGACTTGGTACGAGAGATTTTTAAAGGAAAGTTCAATTAGTCGGGCATTGTGTGGAGATTTATGACATCAATGGTCACTAATGATTGATATTGTTTGATTAGTTTATCATTGAATGGAGATTAATGACATCATTTATTATTGATAACCAACATTGTTTGATAAGCTTGCTACTATATGGAGACTAATAATATTAATAGTTATTGATGACCAACATACTTGACTAGTCTATCATTACGTAAAACTTTAGTTTTAACAATGGTTACTATTGATCATCATTGTTTGCTTAATTTGCTATCATAAGAAGACTAATTGTGTCTAATTGTGTCAATGGTTATTGATGATCAATATATTTGATTAGTATGATATCAATAATAAATAATAACTGACATTATTTAATTTAATTAATTATATAAGTAAAGGTTAAGGATATCAAAGAGCTTGGTGTATGGATGAATGATAAATAATAAAAGAATAATTGTATTAATGATAGATCAACTCAAAGATAATACAATGAACCAAGAAAATCTTTTATCGTTGAGCTTTTTCATGTAAGTTGTTCTAATAAAAATCTTTTTTGTCTTTCATACGACGAGTTAATATTAAATATTATAAATTTATAGAAACACAAGTTTATCTAAAATTTATCAATTATTTTTATATTTTGATGATTTGTTCAAATACTCTATTATTTTTAAATGATTCAAATATAAGATTTTAGATTAAGATTTTCTTGGTGATATTATATATTTTCATTTCTTTAATTCACCAAACTCAATTAGAAATCTTAAATCTTGGATAGGATATAAATGCAATAAAAATTAACTGTGCACCGATCCATGCATTAAAAAGTATGTCTGGGCACTCAGCTCCCGAGGGAGCTATAGTAATATAGCTGTGATTCGTTAAACAATTAATGCTATTGAATTGGAACCATCCTCGAGGAGCGCCTATATATATATATATATATATATATATATATATA